>JAHDVE020009998.1:0-208228 GCA_022606495.2 Halesus radiatus | reverse complement strand
ATTAATTTAACTGTAAGTACTATTTTATATCGAAACCCCAATAGATTTGTGCACATATTTTTTTTTTGGAATTCAAAATAATTCTTTAATCACCAAGTAAAAAAAAAAAAGATTTTGTGGAAAAATTTATTAATTAATGGGGGGTCACACATAATAAAATTTCTCAAGGGAAGTCGGTGGAAAGCCGAGAGAAATGCAAAAAGCCTGTCCAATATCTGCACATTAATAGCGTTTGAGATAGTTCCCATCCAATAAAAAAACACAGCATTATTTTTTTATTATAATATTATGTTCTGACAATTTCATTAATTTTCAACTAAACTGTTTGATACTTGCTCGCATTTGTTTGGCTCATGCGTCGTATCCTGCTCGTTGTTTGGACGTAGCTATTGACATTTTCGAGATGAGAACGGGTCGTCTTTACGGCTCATTCATTTGTTCAATGACCACGCTATTGATTGTTTTCCAGCTGGTGTGATGCACGATGATATAAATGGAAAAACGCTGAACAACCTGAATTCTTATATTATAACGGAATTATTAGTTAGTGACTATAACGAAAATCTGAAGTCATTTGCTGATCTTGGTCAATAGTCCAATATATCAGATTAAATATGAACCTTAAGAAAATTAAGATCACCCGATCATCAAGATTCGCACACAAGCATCAGAGGAACGTTTTAGAAAACGATCTGCGTGGAATCTACTGGGAAATAAAACGTTCCTGACAGACTTTATCCAGCGATTTCTAAGCTTTTAGATAAGCTTTCAGATGCGTCCTGTTACACAGTACGAGTATACAATATGAAAAGCATCGTTGTAATATACCCACTTCAGTTTGACCCCATCCAGTTAGTTTGACAGTTACACCAGCACCGGTGAACTTTATGGACAGAGAAATTTTGGCGACTTTCGAAGTGAAGATGATTTGAGTACTCGTGATGATGAGGGCTATGTCGTTGGTGGAATGTATTCGCTCGTAGTCCGGATGGGAGATCAAGCGGCTAACGTTGTACTTGGTAGGCCCGGAGATGAGCTGGTTGGACCCCACCATGACGATCACGCCCTCGGGTTGAAGACTGAAAAAAGTATTGAACGAAATTATTGTTTGTACTCCAACGCAATGCAGTAAGAACTTAACAAGTTTTCGTTGGTCAATTCACTTTTATATTCGGTACCGAAAGATTGGACTTTTTAAACATAAGTTGATAAAGTTTCTTACAGTGAATAATTCACATTTTTATGGTTTAGAATGTGTCTTTGGTGAAGAACGGTATTACGTTTTTTTTTCTTAATGTAATTATATATACATTAATAATAATGATAATTCTAATGAATAGAGAGCTAATAGAGCGAGAAGAAATGACCCATTGTTTTGGAAAACCTGCAAAGATTAGAGAAACGCTAATTTATCGATAAGACGAAACATGAAGAGACAAGCAGATCCAAGAAGAGATAAGAAGAGCCAAGGAAAGAAAATAAGAAACAGGAAGAGGCACGAATAGGCAAGAAGAGGAAAGAAGAGGTAAGAAGAGACAAGCAGAGATAGAGTAAATAAAAGCTAAGAAGTTACAGGAAGGGCCAACTTCTTCTTCTTCGTATGGTGTAGGAGAGTTTGTTGAGGTCATAGTGGGTTGCTGAGGTTATTCAGCCAGTTGACGACATCGGGAGTCACTTGGTTCAGCACAGATATGCCATAGAGAAACTGATGAAGGGGACATTCTTCTATGACATTTGTTGTATTAATGTATCCACATTCACAAAGTTCGGAATCCTTCAGACCCCATTTATGCATATTACGAACAACGGTTGTGATTGCACCGGATGCGGTTCACCGAGGGAGAGAGAATCTTGGCAATTTAATAGTAGGGTCTACAATAAGGTGCTTGTTTTATACGTCCAAGGTCTGTCACTGAGTTTTCCACGACTCTTCAGGGGAGTATCGTGATAGAAGAAGTCTTTCGCCTTCTGTCCATAAAGGTTTCCTGGACGTCAGGCGGCTGGCCGGGAGGTTTGCAAGGTCATCTTGAATTTCAATGTTACTGTTTACGGCCAAGAAAGGCCAATAAGATGTAAGAAGAGGCAATAAGAAGAAAGACACATATAAGAAAACACAACACTCAACCAATTCCTTATTTCCTACCCATTCTTAATGTCAATATTGACTTATTAGATTACCACGAATATCGGTAGATTAACTCCAATCTCTTTTCCACCCACAGAGCATGTGTTCCAAGTCCTAAAAAAATATAGTCCACTGATGTACTGGTTGCACCGGGACAGGAGAGCTTCTGGATGGGGTGATACATTCGTGTAATATCGTTAGCAATGTCTTGCTATGCTGAGAGGAGAGCTGAGATACTTGAAAAGCCATGTTGTGGAACCAATTATTTCTCACGATTGAGCTAAAGATATTCGCACAACTTTCCTCCAATGGGAACGTCATTCTTACACTGACCAGATCTTTGCGGCATATTATAAAGCTATCCCCAGAACGACGCCTGAGGATAGAGTCTACACTGGCTCATATACTTTTAGGATTAGGATTCTGATGCTGGGGAGGATAAGAAAGAAGAAGAGTAACCTAAAGCTATAATTGTGCGTTTTACGTCTTACCCGTAAACGCAATGAGCCGCAGTGATGACAGTTCGAGCGTTCAGGATAGCTCCTCCGCATCTGTGGTTGTTGTCCACAGTCCTGAAGGATACCTGGTAGAGGGCATCATTGGGACCTGCAACAGTTCCTCCAACGATACGCGTATGTATAGGTGCAGTATTCGTTGCATTCTCCGATGGATCAGCTTTAAAACATTCAAAATAGGTATAACATTATTAGTAAGAGACGAGTTGAATATTTTCCTAATCAGACTTCGTATATCGCCACTACTAATTGGCGGACGGTACACCTTGCTATAATGTATAAACCGTCCTTTTCCCACAGCATTGAACAGTTAAGGTCTATTCACACCTATCAGCACCACGAAGTGCAGAACAGTACAGTGCAGGAACGACACAGGTGAGAGTGTTCATATTACACCATGCAACACAGCACAGATGCGAGTACGGCTGAATTGTCAACTGAGTGTAAACGTCCGCTACAATATGTTTGAGGATTTAATATTCCTATTATCATATTTATTATTATTTTGAAACATATATTCACTGACCGATTCAATCAATTTTTCGCTGTCCATCTTTTCGGTATCTGCGTATATTGGACGCCAACTGACGGTGACGCCAAGATGGCAGTGCTAACGGTGATGTGCTCATATTCACTGCGTAGGCGCAGACGTCACCAGCACCGCCAAAATATTCTAGCCGACAATCTCGGCCGGTACTACCAGCCGGCAATGCACGCGCAGATACGCTTACGTACCCTGTAATATGAATATGTTCATAGATAATATAAACAATTAATCTTGTATCTATACTGTACTATTCTGCACTGCGCGATGATGGTAGACGTGATTATACCTTTAAGCGATGTGCAAATCTACGCGACCAAAGCGAATCCCGCGCTGGACGTACTTCAGTGCTTCAGTACTGTGCACTGTCTGCAGTAACGAGTGAAATGTTCATTCCTCACCAAGTGTGCACAGTCAGCGGGATTCCACGATGAGCAGTAGTAGCGCCACTCCCGTACCCGCTCCCGCGTCGTGCTGACGGCGACGCGATGCGACGTAGCTCATACATTTTAATTGGTTGGTATCTCTTGCAAGCGTACTACATGATAAATAACAAGCGACGAATGACGCGTTGCAGCGCGGTACTTTAGCGACGCGATCAATTGATTTGATATTTTCGCGAAAGTGGACCCGGCGGTTTTTGCTATTTTTCGACATGATTGATTTATGGGCCAACTTAATGGAGTTTTTCTTAATGTAATGAAATATTATAAAAAACGACAAACTATTTAAAAAAAACCTGTAATTTATTTTCTAAACGAGATATTAACAAACGGACGTAAATGACGGAGATTATAAAAATGTTCCCAACGAAATTGAATGCGTTTCCTATATTAAAGCTAAAAAAATATTATGATTACAAAAATAATAATATTAGTTCCACTCCTTTGAAATACATAAATCTGTAAAAAAAATTATTTATCATAGTATTTTTCAAACAATAAAAATAAAACTTGCGTCCACCCATGATCAATGGAAGCGGGAGCGGGCGGTGCGTGCGCACAAAGGACAGCGTTGTCGCTTCGCATCTCGCTAATAAATCGCTTTAAACTAAATCGCAATCGCGTTCGCGCGACTTCGCCTGCGCAAGCCACACGATAACGCAAGGGGCGGCGCGGGGCGTGCGGTAAGTGGGTTTCCCCAATGTTTTGCCCATGATATGACCTAATACCAGCAACAAAGTGTAAGGAAAATGCTCTCAAAATATGTGGTGGTTTTGAAGAGGACAATCATTTCTTCCTAATTGAATTCACATTGAATACCTACTGTAGAATATTAGTTCATGAAATAAGATTATATATACCAAGGGCCGCCACCACCGAGGCTAAAAAGAAGAACACAGCTTTGAACATTTTCCACAGGTATACTGTTTCTGCATGACGTCGGAATTTCTATTTATAATAAATACTTTAATGAACTTATAATTAGTCCATTATAATAATTTTGTAAAAGCAATTCTCACATTATATTGATGATCCGTGGAAATTGATGATGTTCCGTTTTGAATTATAGATCAAATGTCGCAGCAATAGCAGCACTGAATATGTTCGTTTTACAAAATTATTAATAATATTAATTTTATTAATTTAAATTATTGAAACTTATAAACCTCATTGAAATAAAGAATATTATTATCAAATCTCAATGAATGTATGAAATATACGAATATACGACTGGGATTCGAACCCTGATCCTTTAGTTTTATCGGAACTAATTGAGACTTTACCGATTAGCTATGGAGACCCAGATAAATTCGGTCATTTTTAAAAATCTCGTATTTCCCTTGGAGAATTACGCTAACATTTGACGGCCTCCGTGGTCAAGGGGTAACGCTCTCGGCTACGAATCCGAAGGTCGCGGGTTAAAATCCCGGCCTGCGCAAATAAATTTATTTCATTAATTTGTGTTTTTTCACAATTAATTCATTTAAAAATAATATATAGTATATTCGCGCACGTTCCAGAGTGGAAGATACTCTCAGTATCGGCCTGGTGAAAGACCACTATTCAGAATTGAAACGTTGCTTGAAATGGTTTTTAGCCGTGTTTGGTGACCAGATCTGAATAGCTAGGTATTTCCCCACTTTCTTCATCCCCTTCTCCTTCCCCTCCCCAATACCTTCAGCCTCACAACATTACCCAATTAGGGATGCCAAAGTCTCACTGGCTCCAGACGGTTGGGAGCAGTTGGGACTCGTGCGGTATTCATATAAAAAAAAACATTATCATCAATTGTTCCTTATATATAATGGCTGCCATCTTTTGGTGTGATTACAAAGTTCTACCCAAATTTTTGCAACAATCAAGGTGTCTTGGATATATCTATCCAATATAGAATTTTACCACCATTTTTATTCTTCCTCTTCTCATCCCTTTCTTGGAGGCTTTTTTTAGTTGTGTTGTAATGAGTTACTACCCATTTTCGCCCCAGTTTCATCACCTTTTTTTTTCAAACAGTTTATATTTACGGAACAAATTTTTTTAGGGGACACACCTGATAAACTTTAACCATCGATTCCTGAGTTTATATGTAAAAAAAAATCGATTGCAATTTTGGTATCCGGTTACATTACATTATGGCTTTAATGATGGACCGCCAAACAACTCTGTCTTTGAATCTTTGTTTCATTCATACTTATACATCGTTTTCTACATAGTATTTTATTATTCAGACTCTTGACATGGCTCGAGTCAAGTATTGATTCACTTAATCGTCCCCGACTTCTTTCACCACTACTCTACGAAAAATGCACATAAATTGAAACTAAATAAATAAAATAAAAAAAAAACCGTAATTATTGAATGAAACACTAGTATATATTGATTAACTTGGCGGGTTTGCGATAAGCCGACGTAGCTCAATGGTAGAGCATCTGACCGATATTAGAAGGGTGTGGGTTCGAGTCCTGCCGGCGACATTTATCTTTGCTCGGAAGGCTTTTTCAATTTGGATGAGTGTTTCAGGCTAATAATTATTGTTTATAAAAATAATTGTTACCCTTTGCGCTATGCACAAAAATCTTGTCTTAAAAACTTTAGTTTATCAATTAATAAATAAATAAATCTCCGAAATCGTTTATTTTAGGGGAAATGAACTCAAGTGGCTTATTAAAAAAGAAAATCAATACATAAAGAACACCTGTAACGTAGTCAGTACTGCTATCACAGTGACACATACCATATTTAATGTACCGTAGCCAATCAGTGTACTGCCTACTACTTAGTATCTACTTGTACCGTATCGTCTAATGAATCTGGCACGTGTTTGTGATTTAGTTTTATTTTACTGTTTATTGTTGTTGTGCCAAAGGGTTCCCAACCTCGAGAGGTTGGAAGCTACTTTTTTTCCTAGATTTCTGTGGAACGATTTCTAGCAAGAATATTACAAGAATTTATGCTGTTACTCTTTTTAAGTTCTTTAACACTTTGGCCATTAAACCGCTATTCGAATCTAGGAAAACAAATTTGTCCTACGACCAGGACATATAATTTTTCATCCGTGGTTATAAATTCAAAATCGTAATAAAAAACCCCACACGATATTTATACATAATGTTTTTTTTTATCAACAATGACGTTCTAACTTAAATACCAGGATATAAAAAAATGTATAGTTAGTTTTTATAGTAAATAATTTTAAAAGTTTCAATTATCCAAAGACCGCCAAAACTTTTCAAATCTATAGCCGGTAGGTTTTGAGGTTAAATTGTCAAATACCAAAACAAGGATGAGGTTTACCGTACATAATTTTTTGTTCATTTATAAAAAATAGTTTTTTGTATTGAAAAACAATTTGCTTAAAGTAATTCAGTTAATTTTAATTCAAAATTTAAAAAAAAAATACAAAACAAAAACAAATAATTTTTTTCATAAAAATCTGAACCCAGAAATCGCACGGCCGAGACCCGTGACGTCAGATGTTCCGAATTCAATAATACCAGAATAAGAGGGAATTTCGATGACTTGATTTTTCATTTATTTTAAAATAATGATTAATGCATTTCCACCTATAATATAAACTTTGTAAATACTGAAGTGGCGTTTGCCTTTTGAAAAGAATATTTTAAATTATGAAGAACTGAAAAGGGTAACAACAGAAAATCGTATAAGATGCTTATCAGAAGTTGATCTCCATTAAACATAAATAAAAAAAAAATAGCTCCTGACTTCGAATAGGTTGGGAACCCTTGTCCTAGTCCATAAAGCAACGATTCTCAGAAACAAATGGAATCAGAAAGACTTCTCGTGTTATCAGAAAATATGCATGAATGTCTTTTGTGACAAAAAGATGAATTGAGGAGCCCGTATAAAGAATGAAAAAAAACGATTACATTATATGAATGTTTATTATTTGCTATGGATATTTTTAGATGTTCATTTTAATTATTAGTATTTTTCTTCTTTATATCAACCATTTTTATTTATGTGTCTGGCGTATAGTAGATATCATATAGTATAGTATAGTATAGTAGATATCATATAGTATAGTATAGTATAGTAGATATCATATAGTATAGTATAGTATAGTAGATATCATATAGTATAGTATAGTATAGTAGATATCATATAGTATAGTATAGTATAGTAGATATCGTATAGTTCGTAACTCAGCAGTGCAGCGAACGCATCCAAAAATAGATATTTTCCTAAATTGAAGTCATTGACAATTCGGTTACCTTCCTACGGTTAAAAATGTCAAAGTTATAAATAACGTCAACTGCATGATTCATTCTTCCTTTCTTATGAAATTCTCAATAAACAACAGCCTTTAATAAATTACTGTAGAGAAATTCAAGTCTCGTTAAAACATAAATATATTTCATCAAAAATATACAAAAGTGTTTATTAACGATAGAGTTCATTTAACGAGTTAGCAATCACCATTCACAAATTCTAAGATTTATAACCTTGGGCCAGATCGAGGACTTCTTGGCGCGGACAAAAAATATATGAACTTATTTACACATTTACGTTCCTTTTTTCACACTGTGCGGGAATCCGGACTTGCCTACCACCATACATACACGCAAATCCGTCAACCGCCTATAACTGGACAAATAATGGAATGGAAATGTAGAATATTAGTTATTTTTTGTTATTGTTATTATTATAATATTTTATTATCATTATTATTATTATTATTATTCCCCGTATTATTGTTATTATTACTATTCCTATTATTATTATTATCATTATGTTCTTAACACGGACATGTGTATGGTTTGGCGGGTGATAAATATTTTTATTATTTTTTTATCTTTATTATTTTGCTTTTAATGGTATTTATGCCTTTCTCACTAGGAGAACCTTTGTTGATTGACTCATACTTATAGGGATGTTTTAAAAAAACAGTTTAATTTTGATCTGTTTTGGCTAGTGATCCATATCTTGGTGTCCAAATTACATGTATCGTAATTTGTGTTCAGTCTAATGACCAGTGGAGGTACATTATTTCGCTTTGTTGCGAAGATTGTGGCCTTAATAAATAAATAAAATAATAAAATCGAACCTGCAACTTTCCGACAATAATATACCTGCATTGTATCTTCCTCGTTCTCACAACTGTCGCATGAAATAGTTAAGTAAGAGAGGTCACATGTTAGTTCTCAGTGGTTGGAAGGACCATATGAACAGTGACTCGAGCAAAATGTGTGAATTTTTAATTTCAGGGATTCATGTGCGCTCTCTGCAGTAATAGGACAAATAATTAAATTGACACCACTGACATCAGAATTGATCAGTTTACCCTAGTACGCTTTCGAGGGCTGAAGGCAAAGGTCACGTGGCATCTATATTGGCACCAGCTTAATTCTCTGCAGTCCACGTTTATTTCGCGTGATTTTAAGTGGGGTAGCAAATTACAACACATTTATAAGAAGGGAAAAAAAACTAAATGCTTTTAAAAAATAATCGGTTTTTGTAAACAAGCCGAACCTTTTTACACGGTTGCTGTTTGACTTAAATTGGCGACACGCTTAGCTCGCCCCCGCCCCACTTATTTTGGTTTCTTCCCCTTACGTTTTAGGGAATCTCTGTTTATTATTTGCCCTGTGATTGACACAATGAGTGGCGCACTCAAGAGGGGTGCTTTGGGTGCCTAAGCACTCCCCCCGCACAAAACAGTCACATTTTAAAGAAATACATCGATTATTAGTGAAAAACCTTAATACTGTGATGAATAATCGTATACTTTCTGATGTATTCATTTTGTACAATATTATGCATGCATCAATTGATTCAAGAAACATTTTATCACAAATCAACATTAATACACCAACAAGAAAATCAACAAGGACGCTAAAAGACATTTTTTTTATATTAAAGCCTGTCATAATAATAGCGTATAAGGTATGGAATTACAGCCTGTAAAACAAACATCAATCATGGTCAATCAGTACAAAATTCATGGGTTAAATTATTAGCTCATAAAAGTTTATACGAACAAAGGCATAATATTCCATACTTTTATCAGTCTCAAAATTCTTCCAGTTAGATCAATTCTGTGGTACAAAATTATATTTCAGCACATTAATAAACCTATATATAATACCAATAGACTAGAGCACACTTCCAATATTCATCTCAATTTTAATGAAGGATTGATTAATGGTTCCTAAGCATAAAAACAAATATGGACAAAGAAGTTTAGATCACGTGATTCCTAGTTGTATAAATATGATAACCACTGAAACAAAAAAAAAAAACTGTATTAAAACTGAACCATTAATAAACACATTGAAAACTTTGCTAGCTGAAAGAAGCTATTTGCATTAGAAATAAGAAAACATTATTTTATTTATAATTGACGGCTTTCTCTTATGTTTTTATTTCATTCATTTTTTTTAATATATTTTTGTAGAAATATTTTAGAGTAATATTCTTGATAAATATTTATGTTTTAAGCTTTTTACAAATGTTTTTTATTTTAAATATTGTTCTTTTTTCATGTTTCATTTTACGTATTTTATAACCTTGTCTGTAATTTTGATGTTTTAAATAACAAGCTCCCGTTAGATATAGTACAAAAAATATTTTATCGGGACTTTTTGAATTGTATTTTATCTCTTGTAAAATTAAATAATAAAAAAAAATTAAAAAAAACAAATACTGGATATTTCTCTCCTTTACCGCGGATATTAAGAAATTACAATACTTTACACTGCTCTATTAATGAAATAAAAATACCATTAATAGCAAACTGATAATGTGATAATGCCCTTTATTAAGTACCAAAACAGTGTACCATCAGCACAGGTGACAATAATGAGTTAGTTTATACACCTGCTTTACAAGATGTTTTCGATCTTTCACTTCTTTTTCATTTTCATTATCATTTATTGCGAGATAATGTTAGTCGTTGTTTATTGTATTTATTGATTATTATTGCTATGTATGTAAGTTTTGGAAAAATTGCCTGTTTTATGTACTAAAATACATATATATATATATATATTTTTAAATATGGCAAATATTTATTAACGCTATTTAACATACTTCGCCTGAACGCCATCAGATTTAGTACGATTGTCCGTCGCTTGTTTCGCCACCTGTTCAGTGGCAAGGCCCTGTGTCACGGCTTGCTCTCTCCTTACTCTCACAATGAAAATTATTATGAATGATTTGTTTAGACCAGAGGTTCCCAAACCTTTTTGTCCCATAGACCATATTGTATAGATCCCCTGCTTTCCTAATATTGATTTTTTTTACAAATTTATCAATTATAAATTTGTTTTTGAACCAGACACAAAGTTAATTACTTTGATAGGGTTTACTGTAGAGTGGAAATTTTTAAAATAAAATATATGTTAGGTTTCATAGTTATACATTTATTATTTAAAACGAAACAAAATGCAAATTTAAAATTTTTGCATAAAATAAAAACACAAAACATCAATGCTTTTAATGGGAGGGGAGTAATGAGCCTGGTGCTTGTTAGGTAACACAATTAGGAGAATCTAGTCGTTGAAAGAATAATACTTCTAGCCGCTAGTAAATAAAGCTACACCTAGCCGCTCGTCGGCGCTCCAACCAATAACGGCACGTTTCTGCCGGCAATCATTGTTCTCGACCAATGAGACAAGGTACGGGACATAGCTTCCAGCCTCCATTACGGCGTGGGCTCACTAAACGACAACCCGCCATCCATTACCAATCCAGACCATACTGCAGGATATGTAACAGGTATATCTCTCTGAAGCCATAATTGCTGGTATCCCTTTCTAAATTGTACCTTAAGTTTTTCGTTTGTGATTATTCCTATCAGTTCTTCTCGTAACATCATATCCGTTTCTTCAATGTCACAGTATGTGTTGATAATCCATGGTGGTATTTCCATAGTCAATACATCTTCAAACCTAATTTCGAAGTCTGCGTGGAGGACATTTAAATGTTGAACGTAAACTGAAGCATCATCATTCCGACTGTTTATCTGCGCCAAATTGGGAAACTGAGAAAATTCGCGCCGACCAATATTTTGCTTCATTAGTATCATTCTGGCAAGAAAAGCTGCAATAATGGACTTTGTTTTTTATCAAATTTAGACTGTCACCTTGTAACTGAACGTTAACCTCGTTAAATTTAACAAAATATCTGTTAAATAAGCAATGTCTCTTTTGTATTTGACTAATTATTATTTTAAAATGGGATCTTTATCATTCAAAAACTATAAAACAGTCTCAAAAAGTGATTTTTTTTTCAAACATAAGCCTTTTGACAGCCAGCGTGCTTCAGTGTGAAGGAGTAATTTATAAAAGTTCTCGTCACTTTCTTCACACAACTGTGCAAAGAACCTAGTATACGAGTACAATGCGTTGCTCCGAATTTTGTTTACTGCGTTTATGACGATTGGAAGAGATTGATGCAATCTGTCACTAAGATTTTTCAACATCATAACTCTATACGTCTTTGAACTGTGTTGTTTCTCAAATGAATTCTTTTGAGTATATCATAATCAGGTTTGTGTAGAACAGTTTTTAAGATCTCTTCAGTGACTGGCGAAATAAGTTGTTCCCCGATAGTATGCGGCTTTCCTGATTTCGCTATTATATTATATTGTAAGACTCCCTCAAACCATCATCGTCTCTATTGGAAGTCGAGGCGAACATACAATCCAACTTGGGTCTCCTCTGCAGCTTTTCTTTCAGTGTTTGAAAGTATTTTAACTCTTTAACTGATTTATCAGGGTGACATCTTCTTAGATGATCCTACAGCTTGGATGGCTTCATAGCGTCATTGCTTAAAACGTTGTTGCATAAAAGGCACATGGGCAGGTGGTTGTCCAACATTGATGAGATGAAGCCAAACTTCAAATAATCAACGCTGTACTGCCTACATTTTTTTTTGCTTTGACCATCTTTAGTAGCATTTATCTGAGGACAAAAATTAAACCATTTAAATATGTTAAGACATAGCAATCAAAAATTTTCCTAGTGTAAAACCAAATTTTAATCTGTAGAGATCTTTGTATAGATTTGGCAGACAGGAATAATGTATGTACCTACAATAGAACCATGTCTTTAAGATAGAAAGAACACCATTAATGAATACGCATGTAAACTAACTAACTAACTATCACACCGTTTTCCCATAGGAATGGGCAGATAGGATATACCGCCATATAACTCCGTCTTGGCACATACTCCTTTCTTCATTCCCATTCATACGTCGCCTCATACATACTATTATTTTGACTCTTGACATGACCCGACTCAAGTATTAATTTATTTATATATACGCCTGTAAAGGCTTTTACATAATGTAAGACACAATGTAAAAAAATATAATCGGATTTATGCTATCGGAGGAACTACAAACGATAAATTCTATAAAAAAAATAACTCACTTTTCTCCAGCACTCTCAAACAAGATGACATTGATTAACTTTGTCAAGATTTTAAATAAAAAAATGTGTCAAAAGTCCCATTATATCTTCATGCTTGATGTTTGATATCTTAATATTTTGTGTTTCAAGACTTATTATCATAGCATACATATAGCTACGATACATTCCATAGTTATCCAATTATATTTTTGAAAATATTTGCTTAACACTTTTCTTCTCAACATTCGGAAAACAAATGAACAATGTTTCTCTCTGATATTCGTATTTATAATGGACGAATTAAACAATTCCATGCCTGCACGATTGGTTCAAGCCCCCGCCATTCTTGCAAAGCACTGGTACAAGTTTGGACAAGCGTTGTTATTGCGCTTATGTACGCAATACGGCCGCGGCGTTGCTAGTTGCTACCGGTGGCAAATATGCAAGTTTTACAAGTTACATGTTCTGCGATCACAAAGCGAATAGCATTACCTACTTACACAATTTTATGAAATATACATATAATTATGGAATGTATGTCTATTATAAGAGAGTATTACCTAAGTACCTACATAGGTACTATCTGTGAGGTAGATTATTACATTTGCTGGAAGCCAATATTTTGATGACGGTCTGCCTAAATGGAATTAACTCTCGTGGAGCCCAATTTACGTTTCACGCACCTCCATTTTTTATTTATTTACGTAGACCGTTACGTTATTTTTTATTTATTTACTTGCAGGTCGGAATCGACCCCTGAGGGTCGATATAGACCACTTTGGGAATGACTAGTTTAATATCATTGCGAAAAAGCAGAATTTCTACATCATCGAAACAAGTTACGATGTCAGTAATTAATATTAGGAATATAATGGAACCGAAATGACTTCCTTGCTGCAGACCACGAGTTGCATTAAGTACCTTAGATTTGAAAGACTTAATTTTCACAAACAAGATGTTAACTTACGGATTTGTGCGGGGAAAGCGGGAATGCGGGAGAAGGTAAGGAGGAAGGTTGGGAAGGTGAATCTGCGGGAGACAGTGTGTGTGTGTGTGTGTGTGTGTGTGTGTGTGTGTGTATACCCTGAGAGGGGTTTTCTTCCAGGGAGCTCAGCTCGGGACCTACGACTAGCTCACAATCGGCAGGCCTCAGAGCTCTTCTTCAGGATCGTGAATCGACAGTCAGTCTTATAATTGGGGATGGTGACTCGAGACTTTATTAATTAAAACTCTCAGATGCTTTCAGTAATCAGTTGTTTACTCGGTATAAAAGGACACAGGAGTAGTAAGATTACACAAAGGGATCATGCTAACCTAAATGTTACAAAAATGTTACGGGTAATCTAAGATTCTCTCTCTGAAATAACTCTACGAACGGCATTGTTAAATGTGGCTCGAAATTGAATTACAACACAATGTAAAGGGGTAATCAAGATACAGCTCACGGTTGGGAATGATGGTTGTCAGTCGTGCGTCCGGGTAATATTCCATCGCCAAGTCCATGATGGATGGTGCACCTCGGAGAGGATGTTGACAAGCCCGGGTCCACAGAGAAAGTGAAGCGTTGCGAGCCCGCGGCCGTACCCGGGACCGCGTATGAGTAATGTTTCTTTTTGACGCTAGGGGTGCTAACTTAACGAGTGGCTAGTAATTTATAGAGTATATGCGTTATGTAACAAAGATTCTGTTGGATAAGTAACTTGAGAACCAATCTCAGCCCTATGGCATATAATTTTATAAGTAATAATTTATGGGATAGTTTATCGAAAGCCTTTTAAAAGTCTGTATAGATATTGTCAACTTGTTTTTTATTCGTAAAAGATTCTGTAATATAATTTTGGTAAAGTAATACATTAGTTACAGTTGATCTTCCACTGATGAACCCGTGTTGTTTTTTATCAATTACTTTAAGTATTGATGGATAAATTATGTCGAGAACAAGGGATTTAAAAAATTTTGGTAGTGTTGATTGTATACATATAGGAGTATAGTTTTTTTTTATGTCTGTGTTGTCACCTTTTTTGAAAATTGGGGTAATATAATTAGATTTATAACGAGTTTTAAAATGTCCAGAAGAAAGAAAATGGTTAAATAATATGGTGAGTGAACATGATATTTCAAATGTGCATTATTTGAAAAATATTGGCGGAATGTTATCTGGGCCTGCAGATTTGTTGGGGTCAAGGGAGAGAATTTTATTTAGGCAGGATTCCCGTGTAATGTGGTCGTTCTGTAAATGTAATGTTTTATGATATGTGTACTATATTTATTTTATGTATATGTATTTTATTTTCTGATATTTCGTCTTCGTATGTGCTTTATTTTATAAATCACGCGAAACAAGCGGGAACGGCAGTGAACTAGGTTTGTGCCAAAAAGTGTGTGACGTGAACATTGCTTCCAGCGGTCGAAATGGTACATTAGAGCAAGTCTGTTAATTCTGGCGTCAGTGGAATACGCAGTTAAAACACTGTTCGGTGAAGAGGGGATGACGTAGGTAATGTATGGATGAATTATCTAATCAAATCTTGAAGAATTTTAACACATTCTCTGATTAATACATACATTTTAACAAATTGACTATTTTTTCTTGAGACTACAAATTCAACGTACTTCTTTACATCGAGTAGCATTATCTAGTTTTTCATGAATCTTCTTTATGTGGGTAACTAAAGTTTAATTTTTAGACTTGCCGAATTCAATATCTGCTATGAGCTTCTTGATTAATTCATCATTTTCAGTACAAAGGTAAGTAGATTTGTAGTGATTTTTCTTCTACCCTAATTATTTCCAGTAAAAATATGAAGCATAATTTCTATCACATTTAAAAAGCGTGTGACATTATTTTTTTATTATCTTATACATTTTTGCATAAATAATAAGTTTAATTTTTACTCCACACAGGATAATTTGGGAGAAATAGTTTTTCTCATGACCTATTTTTTCTTTTGAGTTACTGTGTGGAAGATCTTTTTGAAGAAAGTAAAAAGTGAACACGGGTCTAGAAGATACTTATGTTGTAGGAAGGAGGAAACACATAAGGCGGTAAATCATTCTACAGCCGACCTCTTGTTTTATTTATTTTTATATGGAAAACTAACACTTCTTCACTTAAGAATGAATGAAAATAAGAAGAAATGTATTCCGTATATTCAGTATAAACAAGTATTCTGTATATTCCCGATGAGGAAGCATCGCTTTCGAAACATGTTGATATGTATATATTAATAAAGTGGTGATTACAAAGTAATTTTTAATTCTCTTATTAATAATGACGTCACAAAGTGAATACCAATCTTTTCAGGAAATTATAATTACATTTTAATTTAAGTGCCCCAGCTGCCACCGTATTGATAAGGGGATCGAATAAAAGAGTAACGCGGTTAGTTGGAACATCAGTAGTTTCCAGTTATTTGCTGGAAAATGTACAAAGCACTGTTCCTTTTCGCGACCGTCTTGGTTGCAGCTTTCGGTAAGTAATATTTTATCTTTTAAAATTGTATTTAAATGATTCTTTGAGATCGCTAAAGTTAGTGACGATATAATTTCTTCAAACGATTGGTTTTCACTTTATGGCGTCATTATTAATAACTGAATTAAATAATGTACTTTGTATTATAATAGTATACTTGAAATTATTATTTTTAGTGTTACTCCTGATGAAGAAAGCATCGCTTTCGAAACAAGTAGATATCTTTATATTAATAAAGTGGTGAATACAAAGTATATTATTTAATTAATATATTTCTTATGATAGCTTATCGCTATATTAGAAGCTAGTTCTTGAGTTCAACGACCCGGCTGTGGTCTCCAGGGGAGTTCCCTGCACCGAGGGTTATCCTGATATTCACACCAAGGTCAGCTCTTATGTTAACTGAATCAACAATAGCACACTTTCATAAATATTTCACTAATATTAATAACTCTTGAAAAAATCTTCTACATTTTTTCCAAATTTTTAAAGCACAAAATGACAAAAAAATCTCCTGACCTCCTTTTAAGTTCTACAGAATACAATAATGTTAAGGATATAAAGAACTCTGAACAGACAGCATATATAATTCACTCAACCAATTCCCCAGTGCTGAATCAAATGCCTCCCGGTGTCGTAGACTGGCTAAAAACCCTCAGCATTCTAAACCTTATGGCTCCTTTATAGAAGATTATATTGCTCTTCGTTTATGTCCCCTAAGTGGCCGTCGTTCTGATTTTTTTAAAATAAATATTCTTGGATGAAAAACGGAGACACGCAAGACAATATTCTAGCAATTAATTTGTTCCAATAGCCTTGGTCTTGAAAAGACACGTGTCCACAAGGAGGGGGGAAATAAATATGTCAGCAAATTACTCCACACCCGAGCTATTTAACACAATAACGAGTCGTAGAAGTGACATGTTCTCGTGTGACAACTTTTATTTGAATTTAAGTTTTCCCGATTTCGCGTGCATCGATGAGACGATTGAATAAAAAAATAACGTGGTTAGTTGCAAAATTGTTCGATTCTCGTCACCGGTCTGAAAATTTTCTAAAATACTATTGAACTCGAGGTTCAAACTCATTTCTGTCTTTCCTGACTTTCGTTTCGCAAAGTTGCTATAAAAGATATGTTTTTTTTAATCATAGTATGATTATTTCACAACAATTCAATGTTCTAATTTATAAACCTTACTTCCATTGAGAAATGTGACTTGTAATAGTTCATACAGCAGTTATTCAATTCCTTGTTCAAAATAATGATTATTTAAAACGTAAATCTGGTTGACCATGTGTGGTTTTATTGATTCATCCGTTATTTCTTCTCTTTCTGATGCAATGTTTAGTTAAGCTCATAAGATTGAGTTTTTCATTTATCGAGTTTTCAGCCAGTCTCAATTGCTAAGGGATTTCTTAATGTTATCAACGCGAGGGAACTTGGATATGTATTCTAATATATTAGTATTTTAAAGGTGTTTAATGCGTTACATAATCTTATCCGATAAACAAATAAAAAATTGCAGAAATAAGAATTTTCTCGATGTGATTTTTTTGGTTTATTTCATCAGGTCCGGGGCCTTTATTGACATCGAGAGATTTGATTTTGATCTTGACTCGAGACGTATTTGAATATTAGAGAGAGAAAAATTACTAAATCATGGTGATGATGTTGGGGTTGCTCCAGTGGAAGAATTAAATATCGAGGAGAAATAATCTGAAAAGTGTTCACAAGTTTCTTCACCGGTTTTCAAGATTTTGTCATGGAGACGCATTACTTTCTGAATTGAATTTGGATTTATTTTCTTGGAGCGTGTTAAAATGAATGAGGTTTTCACATTGTCGGGAATAGAAGTTTCAATAAATTCAATGTATTTTTTTTTATTAATTTTTATTTTATTTATTATTTATCATTGAGTGAGTTTATATTAAATTTCATCTATATAAACTAATATGTAGTTCTTTACTTTTTTTCGTTTGTAATATTAAATTGCATTCATTCTTCAGACTTTCGGGCATCTCATCATACATTACCAGCAGTCCTTGTGTTACTATGTTTTTTTCGTATGCGGTAATCTAATTCCATTTAGATTTTTGGTTTCATTCTTAAGTTTATTTAAATTTTAAAAAAATTCGTCGATACATTTTTTGGTATTTGGCTACTCAGAATTTTATATATAAAAGTTAACACATTGTACAGCAGTCTCTTTTTTTTAATTGGAATTCAATCGAACTCTTCTCTCATTTGATTGATCTTTGTATAATCGCCTTTCCTTAGTGTGCATGAAATAACACTGTTTTGAATAATCTCCAACTTGTTTACTTTTTCCTTTATTGTCCAAATATAATATCGTAAAACAGTAATCTATATGTGGACCAACTATAGTTTTATATTATTAAATGGAGAATTTCCCTTAAGCCACCGTGGTACTAGTGCTAAATACGTTTACGTTCTTTATTTTATATACAAATTCATATCATGTAAGTTATTTAGATGTACGTTTTTATACAGCAGAGAGGGTATAACACTCACCGCTCTGTTCAGCCGAAATAAAACATCATTATTATTATTATTATATGTGCTCTGTGGTGTTCCTATTTGGTTTATTTCTTAGTGTGAATTTGTTGTGAAAGTAGTTTTTAATTCTATATTCACCTATGTATTTGATTTAATTTACTTTATCAATATTGTAAACACCATTCTTCAAATTGAACCTAGTGTTATGCGTTTTATTGCGTATTTCCATATATTTTGTTTTGTTCACGTTCATTTGCAATTTGTTTATTTTGTTTTTAATTTAAAATCATTGATGCGTATTTGCAGCTGCACCAACGGCTGATGATAGCAACGATTTGGGTGTGGTTGGAGGGACGGACGCAAAAACCGATGAATTCCCCTACATGGCGTCCCTGAGGAAAGTCAGCAACAATGGCCATTTCTGCGGAGGCGCCATTCTCAATGAGAACACCATCGTCACTGCTGCCCATTGCATTGCCGAGTATGCCAATCTAAAAATATTTTGAAGCGTATTTTAACTATCAACTAACCATTCCAACGTTATTATGTGTTTATTTATCTGCACATTAAACATATATCAGTTCAGTAAACATGTGTTATATAGTAATGCAGCAATCTAAACAAAAATATAAAAAACAAACAATTTTTTTTTAAAAGATAAGAAATGACATGTAAAAGTATAAATAATCAGAAACAAAGAAGAAATAAGTATTTAATAGAGATATTTTAATGATAAACTTAATGATCTAAAACAAATTCACAATTTATTTTTTCAACAATAGTTTAATAACAATTACAGTAAGTTAGGGTAAAATAATTATCTAATTATCATAATCGGGAATGAAATAAGTTTGAAACAGAGCTAGGTAATTTATTCAATTACACTAGTTGTTCTACTTGCCGAAATAAGTTATGCCAAGGAGTATGTTTATATTCTGTTATTGACGTGATAAATATGTCGACAATATCTTTTGATTCGATTTCAGTATGTTATTTTTTTTCACCGACAGTTGAGGTCAAGTAAATTAACGAGCTAACAAGTTCCTTACCTAATTTATCTTATTTCGCCATCTACATTTTAAAACAAATTCCCTTAAAAATTAATGGAAGTTTCCGGCCTTGTATAATTATTTGTAAATATTTTTCTTTGCATTGCGATTATTTAATGCTTTGCAATTTTTATTGATTTTTTGTATTTCAGGAAATTTTGATCCTCACATTAAAAAAAAATCGCATTCAAATTTGACAGTTCGTTTTGAAGAAACGATTTGAGGGAGAGATCGATTCAGACGGTTGCTGATGGTTTCACCTCTGCCTCATATTCAATGAATGCTGGCGTCCCACAGGGATCGATTCTGGCTCCTACTTTGTTCTTGTTGCACATCAATGACCTCTTGACATGTGCACCAATTCATTGTTGCGCGGATGGCAGTCCACGATAGCTTTTTGTTTGATAAGCTCCCAAAGCCCAGGGAAAAGATAGCCTCTCAGAAGCTGGGCGTACTTTACAGGGCCCGCAAATACTTTAATAGTACACAACTCCTCACCCTGTACAAATCGCAAGTGCGCCCCACTGTAGAATTTGGTAGCCACCTCTGGTTGGGAGCCCCAAAATATCTGATAAAAACCCTTGACTCTTTTTAGAAACGGGCAGTCCGTTTGATAGATTCTCCTGTCTTAACAAACGGATTGCAATATTTGGAGCACAGACGTCAGCTGGGAATGCTGTCTTTATTCTACCAATATTTCAATGGAAGATACTCTGAGGAACTAGCGTCATTGATCCCTTCAGCACCGGTGCACAGTCGGGAAATGCGCCCAACATTTGTCACGTGAGAACAGGATGCTTTTACGACTCGTTCTTATGTTCAAAACTTGGTTGTGGAATGATTTTCCAGCCTCTGTGTTTCCTCCCTCCTACAATATGGGTCTCTTAATAAGGTTCACTCCTTCTTATCCTCTAGAAGACTCTCCACATAACATCCCTAAATATGACATAGGCCTTAGGTTACAACACCATAGGTTTACTCTCTCAGGACATCCTGTGTGGAGTAACTATAAAAAAATTATATTAAAAATTGATTTTTTTCATTTTCGCATTTGTGATTTTGATCTGTGAGTTAGATTTTATTTTTATTTATATATCTAACATCTAATACATTGTTTTATCGATACATAAATTTCAGAAATACGGAAAAATGCTCTCCCTTACAAAGCGTTAAAAAATAGTAAAAAAGTTTACACACAAAACAGTCCTAAAATGTTATGATTCCGAAAGAACCAGTAACTTTTGGACACCGTTGGTAAAAATAAAAAAAAACACGCAATTGGACCATTGTGCTTTTTAAACTTACAACAATCTTCATATAAGCCATCTTGGTGTTGTCATTTAAAACGTTTTTAACGTTCGCAGTGCCCTCATTTTTTATCTACTATAAAATGTCACACTGTAAATTCGTGATGATGTAATTTAACGGAATTTAGAATTCGAACCGATAGAATTTTTCAAATCTAATACCAACATATTTAGTTGAATTAGTAATACATTAAAAAAGTCACGCATTTAATGATTAGAAGGGAATGTTTAGAAAATGTAAATAACCTAAGAATACGTTCATAAAGTTCTCTTATATTGCACCCAAAATGTTCAACTCACTGAGTACTGATACTAGGAATTCGAAATCTAATGGTCTTTGTGCCATCATTGTTCAAAATTTCGTATTTGAAAAGGGAAGGAATTATTTCAAAGAATGTCTTATATCGTAAAATAGATATTTTACTCAAATTATTAACCCATAAACTAATATATATTTTTTAAACTTAAATATGTATATGTATATGAATTACGATTTTATTCTTATCTTATTTATTTGATTTTACTTATACATATCTTTATCTACTTGTGCTTTTTCTTTCACGATGCAACTTTTTGTTGTTTTCAAAATGCTTTTGTTTTTATTTCTATTTCTAATTATGTTATCTTAATTTTTTTTCTTTTCAACATGTGTAACAAAAATATTATTATAGACAACAAACTTCGACTGCCGTATTGCGGGCATGTGCCTAGTTTGGTAGCTGGAAAATGTTAAATTTTGTTAAATAAATATAAAATGTATAAATGATTATTGGGGTCATCATTTAAAAAGTTACCAGCATAGTGCTATTTAAAAGTGATTCAAATTAACTACATTCAAATTTCTATAGCTTCCGCTCTTCAGTCCTACAACTAACATGTATGAAAACTTAAAACAAAAATGTTTTTACTTTCCAACAGTATGGATGCTCACCAAATATACGTCATCGTAGGAAGCATCTATCTGAACTCCGGAGGCTTGAAGTACCAAGTATCCAATATCACCCACCATCCCGACTTCAACTTCTTGACCTACGTTAACGATATCGCCATCCTCATCACCAGCGAGCCTATGACCATGAGTAGCAGCGTGGATTTCATCGTCCTGCCTTCCAGCCCCACCGGCACCAAAGTTACTGTCACGCTGACTGGATGAGGAAAAACCGACGTAAGTCTAGTTAGAAAAAAAACGACTTTTTCTCTACCCTTTTACGTGATTTCATTATTTCATTGAGATTTGGAGCACGGAACCATGCAGAACTTTGGTATGAATTTGCTGCAAGGAGTTTCTCTCTTAGCTTATTGTTTTACCAATAAATAGAAATTATGTAAAATTTAGACATTTTTCGTAAAGTATAAATCTTGCTGTAAAGGGAGTTGGGCGGTACCAACACTTCCAACTGCTTCCCACGGAGCGACCTGATGATGGTTTGTTTTGTATTTTTTGTTGTTTTATTTAGACATAACGGTATATTATTACTATTTGTAAAGTATTTATGTATAAATTAATTTTACATCTTCGTCATCGTAAAAGTTATTCAGGTTTGTAAGAATAGATAATTTTATTTCTTGTGATTGTAATCGAGTGACATATCGATATGTTTAGGGCCAATACTTTTAATTCACTGTGTGCGCATAAACGATCAAGATCGCTTTGTAATTTCATACAATCGGATAATAAGTCGAATCGAATTGAGTGGGTTTAAAAATGAGCATGTCATTAAGAATCCATTATTTTAAAAGCATGAATAATTGTCATTTATCTGATATTAAATAAGAGTTGTCCGAGATGCGAACCCTGGGGTACTCCTGAGACAATTTCCGTTTAGAAACCGCGCGAAACCATTGACCATCATAAATCGATGCCGATTGCTGACATAAACTGCGATAGATCTTTGGAGAACACCATGAATTCCTGATTTAATTAGTTAGCGGATCCTTTGGAGTAAGGCGCATTGCATTGCATGGCATTCACCTGGCGTCACATATATTTTTTTTGATTTAATATAATACAAATAAAATATTTGATAGTACATATATATCTTAATAGCTAATTACAAAAAAGTATAAATTTATTTAACAAAAAGTACCCAACCCAATAGAAAAAGATTCGCGTGTTTGAGTTAGGGAGCACTTATATATGTATAAATGAACCTGCAGATAATTTACAATTAACGCAATATTTGAAGCTTAAAGTACTTTTCATTAAACCATGTTGATTATGAGGGAAGGTCAAATAGAGGAGTATAATTTATTATTGGTCGTATTTTTTTTTTAAATTCTTTACTTAGAAACATTAATTTGGATGTAAGTCAATAGTTTGAGACATTATTGTGGCTGTTTTCCATTTGTCGTAAATAGTTTCTTTAGATAGAGATTGTTTGAAAACACCGCATATGGGGGGTTTTCATTGTTTACTACAGTATTTGTTTTAAATCCCAGGAAGCTGATCGTCCCCTGGCCCCTTCCTGATATCGATTGACTTGAGGTGGGTATTTAAATTTAAATAGAAAATGATCTCGATTGGCTTAATTACGATGTTTTAAAACATTCATCGTTAACGCTTGTACGAGCAGATTGAACATTCGACAGGCCTACATTTCCAAAATACGCAAAAAATAAATTTGCTGCTCCTCCATTGATATTTACGGTTTTTTCACCGATGGGCAAAGAATCGGTGGTGACAGGAGATTTTCTTTGAAAATTGGAATAGGACCACTTGTTTTACATTGTAGTGTAGATATCTCGGATTCTTTCGTAAATATGAAGGTTTTTTAAGCCGCTGAAACAACCTTTTTGCCATTTGCTAAGCAAATAAAATGACAGCCAGTTGAGAAGGTTTCTGTGAAGCGCCTGCACTCTAAAGTTCTAAAAAATATCTTTCTCCTTTTGTTCTTCTTTAATCAGTGACGTGTATCATTTTACTTTGTACCATGAATGTTTTCCAAATTTCACAACATTCCTGGGATTAAATGCATCATCCATCAACACAAACATAACATAAAACCACTTTATATCGTTTGAAGCTGTATTTACATCGTTTTACATTCCTTTAGTGGACGGAGATTCAAGTTCTTCAAGAAAGGATTTTTGAGGAGCATCCTCTTTAACTAATAAGTAGTCGGCGATGGAGAAACTTTTGTCTTCAGGAAAACCTGCCACTGACTGGTCTATCTGTTAGAGTGCTATGATGAACTTCCATAACATATTAGATAAGTAATTTAATTGGGTTAGATTCGAAAAAGATCGAATCATTATTTTTTTCCTTATTTTTTTTCCAAAGTTTTACAAAAACTGTCAGATAATATTTTAATTTTTTCGACATACGTTTATGAATGATTAAATAATAATTATAAAAAAACGGAACCAACATGTGCGCTCCCTATGTATAGGTAATATAAGTACATAATGTGAATAATAATTAATTTTTTTTACATACATATTATTTTTAAATTACTATAATTAAAATATATAACATGTAAGACAAATATGGAGGACATAATTTAAATAAGCATTATTTTGATTGTTTTTTTAAAACATAAAAAATAAAATAACGATAACGACGATATATTTTATTTTAATTGTTTCTGTTGATGAAAAAAAATGCAATAACTTCTTAAAATGTGCCATTTTCTATATGCCGCCAAAACGACAGGTTTGTTTATGTTAATGAAAATGGCGTTTTTGAAGTCACGCCGACTAAGTTCGGTGATAGCCGTCATCCCAGAGAGTAGCGTTATTTATATCATAATAACGTTGTAGGCGGTTCGAACCCTTTCGGAATGTGCATTTTCTATATGCCGCCAAAACGACAGGTTTGTTTATGTTAATGAAAATGGCGTGTTTGAAGTCACGCCGACTAAGTTCGGTGACAGCTGTCTTCCCAGACAGTAGCGTTATTTATATCATAATAACGTTGTAGGCGGTTCGAACCCTTTCGGAATGTGCATTTTCTATATGCCGCCAAAACGACAGGTTTGTTTATGTTAATGAAAATGGCGTTTTTGAAGTCACGCCGACTAAGTTCGGTGACAGCCGTCTTCCCAGACAGTAACGTTATTTGCATCATAATGACGTTGTAGGCGGTTCGAACCCTTTCGGAATGTGCAGTTTGAGATAGTTTTCAAAATCGATAATTATTAATGAAAATATTTAAATCACACATTTTTAGTGCGATTATCCGAAACAGAAATCTTAACCTAATATCTTCCACATAATTTTAATGGCATCCGTAGTGTGTGAAAATTACCTGTTGTCCTCAATTAGTTGAGTTATTAATTTCTTAACGTCGCGGCCACTTTATTTTACTTCTTGCATTTACAGACATCTGGAGTGTATCCCAGCAACACCCTCCAGAAGATCAGCCTTCCCACCATCTCCGATGATGACTGCAAGAGTAACCTGGCCAATGATACTAAGCTCCCAAGCCCCAATAACTTGTGCACCCTCACCCAGAATGGAGGGGGATCCACCGTAAGCTATACTTAACCATTTATTATATTATTTAGGTGTTGTTTGAAAGGTGGTAATTTTAGATTTATGCTTGAGTCGCTTCCTCACTGCTGAGGATCGTGACCCCCACTCTAATCTCCCTCGCATATAATGCGACTCCACTCCTCGCAAGTCCGCGTTGCGTGGAGATCTGCGGACATCGACGTTCCAGATACCTGCAAAATTTGGTCATTCCAAGGCATCGGTGACCTTCCTCTAATTGTCCTGCCTTCCACTTTGCCAGTGACCATGAGCTTCTCCAGAATGGAGTTCTCAGTTCGGCGGGCAACATGTCTGAAAAATCTGAGATTATGCAGTAGGCAGAATGTCAATGCCAAGCTCTTCCAGAATGGATATATATGTGCCCTGGCTGTCCTGAGCATATTCCTCCAGCACCACATTTCAAGGGCGTCTATACGCTTCGTTTCGCTGGCTCCGAGTGTCCATGTTTCCACACCGTAAAGGAATTTGTGGAGTTTTTATCGAATTCATATTTCAATTTAAAAACTCTTAATATAATCTTCAACGATAAAAAAAAATTGCAATAAGGTTTATATGCATCAATAAGTAATTATTCCAATCAAAATTTAATATTAATCCCAAATAACAAGAAAAATAAAATATAATGTATATAAATGTCAAATTAAATCGAATAGGTATGTACTTCCGAGACACTGTCTAGATTGTAAATAAATTCGGATTCAATCTTGCAGTGAATATAGAAAAAAATCAGTAAAAAGTGGAATTATTTAAAGATGATAATAAACAGTTCTTAAATTGAATTATGATTTTGATAAAAAAAATATGGAGAGCAATAAGCTAGCATTACCCCAGTGAATAAAAGTGCTGGTGCCGGATACACCGAGAGGTCCTGGGTTCGAGTCCCAGATGCGACCGTTATCAGTTTATTTTATAATTTTTTTTCTGTGTCATGTTTCATTTGAGATTTGTTAATATTATTAAAAAAATGTTATTTTTATTCCACAGGGAGACGGCGGTAGCCCACTTGTCTTTGAAAATGACGTATTCCGTCTGGTCGGTATATACTCTTTTGGAGATCCTTCCATCGAGGATTATCCTGATGTGTATACTAGGATCAGCCCCTACATCCCCTGGATCAAGAACAATATCCAGTCATAATTATTTAACTAATACTTATAAATCTTCTAAAAATAGTCAAATTTTAAATTCGCAATATAAATTACAGAATGCAATAGTGTTAACAAAATGTAAAATTCTGAACGGATGTCCCATGTGAATAAAAATTGGATTTGAATATCCGAGACAATATTGAAAATCAATTCGGGTAGAATCTTGCAGTCAAATAGAAAGATAGCACCCAAAAAATATGACAATTAAATGAAGATATTAATATTTCTTAATTTGACATTTGGTATAGATAAAAATGACGGAAATCAATAGGGTGACATTAGCTTTGTTGGTAGAGCGGTGATCCCGGATAGACCGAGATGTCTTGTCCTCCCGAATACAGATATATGGTAAGATCATTACATTTTCCATTATTGTTGAATTGTTACACTGCCGTATTATTGCTAACTAACTTGTAAATTAACTAGACCCGAAATAAAGACTTATTGTGTTCTCCGTATAAATTGTGCATTTATTTAATTAACCCGTTTCAATACAAATAATAATAACACTTCGTTTAAATCACCTTATTCAGGATATAATGCATCCTGATGAAGGAAAAAACGATTCACAAAACATGTCGAGATAATCAATAAAGATTTTTTTTTTAAATAAAAACAAACATTATCGTGTTACGAATAACCTGACAATATTTGAAGATCTACCACCATCACAGTAAGCGGAAGATGCTGCTTGTGTCGTGAAGGAGGACCTAGCCAGACGAGGAACTCACGACTCTCACTGACCGGTTTAAACATCTTCAATGTTTATTCCACAAATTGTTTCATTATTTATTTAAAGTGGTCACGAAATATTTTTGCATTTAAAGAAGGTAATAATCATTTACCCTAGATTCACAAATTTTAGTTTTTTCAATTTTTTTTAATCAGGTAGATTGTTAATAATTTGTTTCTGAAAATGTATAGATTTAAATTAATTCATCCTTACCGGCTGTATGAGAAGTAAAGAATTTTGTGAAATTCATTAAACCAAACAGTACTACAAATGACATGATTGTGTTTAGTGGCGCATCCATAAATTGGTCAGGGGGGTGGGGTGGGCGTCTGAGGGGTATGGAATACCCCCCAATGGTGGGTCCGGAATAGAAATTTTTGAAAAGTTTATCGCTAAATGGTAGCTTTTGACACTACCTGTTTGAATTTTTTTTTAGACGCTTTGCGTGGTTTGTAGTCGGTTTTGCTAAAGTGTGTAGTTTTGTGGTGTGGCTGTGAGAACCAAAGGATAGCGATGTCTAAACAAATCATTTATGATAATTTCCATTGTGTGAGTAGGGAGAGAGCAAGCCGTGCCACGTGACCTTGACACTGGACAGGTGGCGAAACAAGCTACGGAGAATCGCTTTAAATCTGACGGCGTTCAGGCGAAGTATGTTAAATATAAATATTTTCCATATTGTTTTAATTTATTTTTTATTTTTATTTTAGTAGATAAAACAGGCAATATGCCCAAAACTTACACACATGAATGCTTACATTGCAATAATAATCAATGAATACAATAAACAACATCCAACATTTTCTCGCAAAAGTGATAATAATAATGAAAGAAGTGAAAGGTCGAAAACATATTATAAGTAGGTGTATAAACTAACTCCTTATTGTCACCTGTGCTGATGGTACACTGTTTTGTTACCTAATAAAGGCCATTATCAGTTCGATTTTAATGTAAAACTTTTTTTTTTATTGATTATTTGTGACATTAAACTGTCTACTTAAGTATTAAAGCAAGGAATAGTATCCGCGGTAGAGGAGAGAAACATCCCGTATTTGCATGATAGACTTTAATGTAAAAATGTCTTTTATCGTCCTTGTTGATTTCCTTGTTGGTGTATTAATGTTGATTTGTCGTAAAATGTCTGGTGAATCAATTGAGAAATGTATAATATTGTACAAAAGGAACACATCAGAAAGTTTACGTTTATTCATCACAGTATTAAGGTTTTTCACTAATGATCGATTTTCGTCTTTAAAATGTGACTTTTTTGTACGGGGGGAGTGCTTCAGCACCCAAAGCACCCATCTTGAGTGCGCCACTGAATGTGTTAAACACAGAGCAAATAATAAATAGAGATTCTCTAAAACGTAAAGGGAAGAAACCGACATAATTGAGGCGGGGCGAGCTAAGCGTGTCGTCAATTTATGTAAAACAGGCAGCATGTAAAAAGTTCAGTTTGTTTACAAAAAACCGATTATTTTGTAAAAGTGTTTGGTTTTTTTCCCTTTTTATAAATGTGTTGTAATTTGTTACCCCAGTCAAAATCACGTGAAACAAACGTGGACGGCAGAGAATTAAGCTGGTGCCAATATAGATGTCACGTGACCTTTGCCTCTAGCCCTCGAAAGTGTGCTAGGGTAAACTGATCAATTCTGGTGTCAGTGGTGTCAATTTAATTATTTTTCCTTTTACTACAGAGAGCCCACATGAATCACTGAAATTAAAAATTCACGCATTTTGTTCGAGGTACTTATTCATATGGTCCTTCCTACCACTGTGAACTAAGGTGTGACCTCTCTTACTTAACTATTTCATGCGACAGTTATGAGAACGAGGGAGATACAATGCAGGTATATTATTGTCGGAAAGTTGCAGCTTCGATTTTATTATTTTATTTATTTATTAATGGCATAATCTTCTACTTATCCCTTTCGCTAAAACAACATTTGGCAAAAGAAATTTTAGATACTTTGCAACAAAGCTAAATAATGTACATCCACTGGTCATTAGACTGAACACAAATTACGATAAATATAAATCTGAAACCGAGATTTGGATTATTAATCTCTCTACAGTAATTTAATGAAGACTGTTGTCTACTGAGAATTTCAAAAGAAAAGAAGAATGAATGATGCAGTTGACGTTATTTATAACTTTGACATTTTTAACCGTAGAAAGGTAACTGAATTGCAAATGACTTGAATTTAAGAAAATGTCTATTTTTGGATGCGTTTGCTGCAATGACTTACGAACTAATATCTACTATAAGCCAGATGCATACATAAAAATGATTAATATAAAGTATATTATTGGATGAAAAGTACTAATAATTAAAATGAAAATCTTGCTATAAATAATAAACATTCATATAATGTAATAGTTACTTTTTATTCCTTATACGGGCGCCGTAATTCATCTTTTTGTCACAAAAGACATGCATGCATATTTTCTGATAACACGAGAAGTCTTCTGATTCCATTTGTTTCTGAAAATCGTTGCATTTTTGACTAGGACGAAGGTTCCCAACCTTTTAGAAGTTATGAGGTACTTTTTAAAATTATTTTTAATGGCGATCCTGTTCTAATAAGCATCTTAAACGAATTTTTGTTACCTTTTTCAGATCTTCATGGTTAAAAATATTCATTTTAAAAGGCAAAATATCGTAAAATATCTGCCAAAAAATATAATTTTAATGTTTTTCTGAACCCTTTGACTAGGACAAAAGTTCCCAACCGTTCGTAGAGCATATTTAGTAGTATAGGAATTCCAATAATAAGGAACTCCAGTAAAAAATATTACTGCATAGAAAAATATATACTCAAATAATTCAGCAAACGCCGATTCAGTATGTGCAAGTTTTATGTAAATGTTTTATGGTGGAATGTATAAACCGTTATTTAAAAGTAAATGAAAAATCAACTCATCAAAACACCCTGTTATTTTGGTATTATTGCATTCGGAACATATGACGTCACGGGTCATTTGGACATTTGGACATTTGGATTTGTATGGAAAAAAATATTTATTTTTATTTTGCATTTTTTTTAGTTTTGGCGAAATTTAAACTTAATTGACTGACTTTAAGCTAAATGTTTTTCAATATAAAAGAAAACTATTATTTATGAATGAAATTAGAATATTCATGGACAAATCAATTGTTTATGTTGATATTATGATAATATCAATGTTAATTACTATGAATATTTATTGAGGTTAAATTTTATAAAAAGCTATATAATTTTATTAGTTATGTTTAGTTACTGTTACTGTGAACAGAATATAAAATTATGTACGGTAAACCTCATTCTTGTTTTAACAACCTAAGCTCAAACCTACCGGCCATAGATTTTGAAACTTTTAAATACCTTTTGGGTAACAGCAAAAATTCTTTTAATATTCTTGCTAGAAATCGATCCCAAGAAATCTAGGGTAAAAAGTAGTTCCAAAACTCAATAGGTTGGGAACCCTTTACAACAATAATAAACAATAAAATAAAATCACGTCTCAAACACGTGCTAGATTCATTAGAAGATACGGTACAAGTAGATACTAAGTAGTAGGCAGTACACTTATTGGACAGGATATATTAAATAAGGCATATCGTCACTGTGACAGCAGAACCGACTATGTTAGAGATTTTATTTATGTATTAATTTCATTTGTTATTTAATTATTTGTTTTTTATTTACCTAAATATTAAACCATCACACCGTTTCACTAAAAGGGTAGGCAGATATGATGGATGGCTGCACAACTCTATCCTGGCACATACTCCTTGCTTCATTCACATTTATGCGTCGTCTGATGCATGTTAATTTGATTCAATACCATGCTCGTACCATGTCTTCCCCGGCGTCCCCAAATTCTACCATCCACTCTCGCGTCATGTATTATTACCTACATGTTGTTATTACTCATCACGCTCACATCAGCCTTGTATTCTTTGCAAATATTTTTTACACGGTCATACATGATTTTACCACATATACTCGTTCACCTCATGGATCTCTTTTCTACGGCATTCAGTCTACATTCACCCTTCCGCTGACAGTTCCATGCCTCACCCCATACATCATATAGGAATAATGTAATAATAGGAAGTAAGATTTGTACAGCGCCCTTGAGGTGATTTTTCACAAAAACAGCGCTATAAAAATCATCCGATTATTATTATTATCAGGGTCGGTATCAGCACTCCACTGTGGACTGGTATCTTGGCTTTTACTGTAAAATCGTTTTAATAAATCGGTAAATAAAATTTCACACCCTTCTACTCAATAATTTACTTGAGTTAAAAATTTAATATAATGAATTCTGCATTGGTTTCTTGGATTTTCTTCGTATTTGCACAGGTTTAAGATCCATCCCTGCAGTACCTTCAATAATGTATTCCTATTTCTCCTTACGTAGCACTTAGCAGTAACAACATTACACATTAGTGCAATTTTCCGTATCTGTTCATCGTGCGTTTTATCTCAGTCGTATCTCTCCTCTTCTCCTCGCCCCGTTTTGCATAAATACCCGACATTAATGCGCCTCCCACTCCCCCACATCTGACCTGCACCTGCCACCCAAGAGGCGAGGCTTGTCGTCGTATCTTTGGCAGAATAGTGCATTTTGCATCTTCTGCAGAATAATGCACAGAATCGCACTGTAAATGTGCATGTTATTTGCGTGCGGTTTAGACGTCATCTAATCTGCTTTTATTCGATTCCTTCATGTACCATAATTTATAATTCCCCTACCAAATCCTTTCCGCTACATAAAAACTCTGTACTCCCTTTGCACCGCGTATATCCCCGCCCCAGTTATAACACTGCACAGCTATCTCGACACCGTCCTACCAAGCCCATAGAAGCCCAAGAATTTATAAAATTCCACAACTCAAACAGCCTTCACACAATCTTATTATTATTTTTTTTACTTTTATTTTAACCGATGACCTGGTGCCAGAGCACGGTCAAATCAATAACTTAATATTGGATCGATAGGTTTAACCGATGTCGATTTTATATCTGTTTCTTGAGCATGGTACCTTACGCTTGTTAGGCGTGTCGATAGCCAAGCCGATATTGACAACGAAATAAATGAGAAATCGTCCTACGATAGCAACACTGGCGGGTGTCGTCTATAGATTGGTTCATTCCTAAACGTCAAACGTACATACGAATAAATTGACGAATGTTTACTAAGATATAATGATATTAAATATACTCGCTTTAACATACACTAGCAGTCCCCATGTAGTTTTTGACACTAAAAATGGAGTTAATCGATCAATTCGGTATTTATAATTTCTTCAAACGATTAGCATTTACTTTCTGGCGTCATTAGTAATACATGAATTGATAATTGTCTTTTTTTTCACCACTTTATAAATACACATAGATATCTGGATGCTTTCTTCATCAGGAATATATATTATATTATATTCCCGATGAAGAAAGCATCGCTTTCGAAACATGTAGAAACATATATATGAATAAAGTGGTGTAAACAAAGCGTGCTTTTAATTATTTTATTAATTCGGAATTTAGCCATAACTCGTGATATTCTGAACAACTGTCTGTTTAATTATGTTTCCCAAGCTCGAACAGATTCAATTTATTTTATTTATTTATTCTTAAATGTAAATATAAAAACAAAAACATTAGCTACTCATCTCACTAGGACAATCCTGTCTTGAGATGAGTGACAATTGATCGCGTATACGACGTCTTTCAATTCTACGAACTTCGTTAGTTTGCCTTCATTCATTAATAAGCCATTGCCATACATTATTCAAAATGTTGAGTTTATTGACAGTTAACCGAAGCGCATCTGTCACCTAAGAGGCCGCGCTAAATTAGGCGGCCTTTTGTCTACCGACTGTCGGTATATAAAATAATATTTTATATTAATTGTTGCCTGTGCTCGTATATACCGCCTAACGCTATCTAAACCATAGATGACGGGTTTAGTTAATATCGTATTGATATAGGGTTTTATGATCGACCGTCTAGGACCCCCATCGTGCCATGTCTTCCTTTTGCTTCCTCGATTTCTTCTTCCGTTTCCTTGCACTTCGTTTATTCACCAAACAAATATCCAAACAATCTAAGCATTTTAGTCTAGTTAAAATTATTGACGTTGGAATTGTGTTATTCCAACTATTCCAACTAAATACCAAATTAACAAATTGCAATCAGTATTCAACGCTGCGGCAAACTTATCACCGGCGTATCTAAATATTCTCACATTTCAGAGCATCTCAAAAATCTCCACTGGCTCAAATGTCCTGAAAGAATCCAGTTCAAGCTCTGCTGGATGGTATTTAAGTCACTTAACGGAATGGCTCCGGCTTACTTATCAGAACTGTGTATTCCCGAAAATACCAACTCACGGCAGTCCACCCTTAGGTCAGCATCGTCATCAGCTATCGGCAGGTTAAAGGAACCAAAGGGCATACCTAATACTAAGTTCGGGGATCGTGCTTTCGTTGTGTCAGGACCTAAAGCCTAGAATGAACTGCCGCATGACTTAAGAATTATCAAAGACTCAACAGAATTCAGAACTAAACTTAAAACACATCTTTTCAGACAATCGTATCCATAAATTGAAGAAATTCACCTGTAAATTGCTTGGCTAGGCTAGCCGGTTAGTAGTTACCTAAAGTCATTAAATAAATAAAATAAAAATAAAATAAAAAAATTCACGCATCGGTGCGCAAATGCGTCCACAGCTCGCAACACTATAAATAACCAAAGTGTAAAATAAAAAATAAAAAGTTAATATTTATTAAAAGCTTCTTACGCTTTTTAAGGTAATTTTATAGATATTTTGAGTCCTAAAATTCATTTTATGAATACTTTCCAGTCCTAAAAATTATAAGTACCTCAATAAATACCAAATCTTCTTGTGCCACCAATCCTAGGAGCAACAAATAACCATGTAAAACTATCGTCTCTATAAATAAATTTTCTAATAAAACTGTGTTCATCTGAAGCGACCTGCCAGGTAAGTATGTTTTTCTGTACCTGTTTGTACATAATTAATTAAGAAATATTTGCACAGCGCCCTTGAGGTGATTTTTCACAAAAACGGCGCTATACAAATCATCCAATTATTATTATTATTATTTATTTAATTTTCCCTAAAATGAATGATTTCGGAGAATTATTTATTTACTTTCAATTTACGTAATTTCTCGTAGAATAATGGAGGAAGACCCTCCATTATCGTAGTGAGCGGGGTTAAATATAAGATTGCTATCAGCAAGTCCCGCTGGCACATAAAACACAGTTTAGAATTCTTTGAAATAAATTAAATAAAAGCCCTATAGTAGCAATACGCAGCCCGCTCACTGGGTGGAAAAGATTATCTCCGCGTGAATGCACCTCTAACCACAGTTGATACAGGAAGAGGGAGAAATGCACTGTACCACTTGGGGTGATCTATGGTGTCGGTTATCCGATGAATGGTTCCCAGGCCGCCGGTACCCAAACACCTCCCAGAATGAAATACTGATTATTATAACTGTAATATTGAGAATAATCACTAGAATAATTTTTAGTAGTTGTCGTATTGATTTATACATAGCATGATTGATGGCACTGTAAAAACAAAACAATAAAATATCCATTAAAATCTGCACTTAAACAGTAGTAAAATTAAATGATTAATTGCGGAAACCGATAAATAACCATAAATCACTCACCTGTTAAATATTTTTTTGTCCTTTTAATCAACACTATGCCTCGATACAGAAGTCTATGAAGAAAACTATGTCTCCATCGTTTCACCAATTCTTCCAAAAAAATTATTTTCCTCCGATATTGGAATGAGAATTGCGCATTGCTTCATTCCCTCTCACATATCTAAAGTTCAGGTGTTGATTCCCCCTGGAAGTATTTACTTTACAGTTTGTCATAATTATTTATTAATTTTAAATAATTTTTAACGCTACGATGGGCCTTTACATATTTTTACATTTAAATGCTTTTATGTACAGAAAGAAGAAAAAAAAGGTTTTAAGTTAATAAAAATCAGGGTCTTTTTATTTTTATTTCGGATGGTGTCAAAATGTATGAAATGGCATAATACATCAAATAGTACATGATACATAGAAAACAAAAACGGGAACAAGTTTTTGGATTATAGATAAGTAAAAAAATAAAACAAAAACAAAAAAATATATATACAATAACTCTTATGCGATTCTCTTATAATCGTTGCAACATTAACAAGCTTTAATTTTGACAAACAAGATTCTGTTTGATAAGTGACTTGAGAACCAATCTAACATACTCGTATTGCATCTCAGTCCTAGTGCATATAATTTACAAAGTAATAATTTATAGAGTGTTGATTGTATAGATATAGGACGATAGTTTTTTATGTCTTTTTTATGTAAGAATGTGAATGGTTAAATAATATGGTGAGTGGACTTGATATTGCAGATGTTTGAAAAATATTTGCGGAATATTATCTGGGCCTGTAGGTTTGTTGTGGTCAAGGGAACGGATTTTACATAGGCAGGATTCCCGTGTAGTGTGGTAGTTCTGTAAATGTAATGTGTTATGATATATATATATATATATGATGGTATTTAATTTTCCGATATTTTGTCTTATATATCATGTAGTATTTTATATTCAATTTTATTTTTTATAACTTATTGAAGTTTGTAAACCTCATTGTAATATTTAATCATTGAAGAAGATAATATTAACACTTCCCAAATGAACCACAATACCGAAGAAACAACAGAAAATAAAAATAAAAGATTTCAGTCGCATCTGGGACTCGAACCCAGGACCTCTATCTATCCGGGGTAACCGTTTAAACAACTTAGCTAATGAGACCAGTTCAATTTACGCCATCTACACCGATATCATACTTCAAGTTCAAGTTGTTAATATTATCCTTCATTTTAAATCCCAAATTATTGGCTGCTATCCCTACTATGATTGCAAAGTTCATCCCGAACTCAATTGCAATCGGAATAGAGTCTCGGATATACCTAACCGATTTTTATTTATATGAGACATCTATTGAGTTATTTGCAATCATCAAAGAGGTTCGACTTGTTTATAAAAACCAAACATTTTGTTAGGGTACCGCCTAAATTGTACATTCGAGCTACTCTGTTAACTCAGGCGTCAGTGGTATACACAGTTAAAAACACTGTTCGGTGAAGAAGGGATGACGTAGGTAATGTATGGATGAATTATCTAATCAAATCTTGAAAAATGTTGACGTATTATTTTATTCATTCATAAATTCCAACAAATTAGCTATTTTTCTGCAATCGAAAAATTTGAAGCACTTCGTACCTTTATCTAGTTTTTCTTAAATCTTCTTCGTAGGTACCTAAAGTTTATGTTTTAGACTTTTAGAATTCAATACCCACTATGAGCTACGATTCTCTGATTAATTCATTATTTTCGGTATAAAGGTAAGTAGACACTGTTATTATTTCATTAGTTCATCATTTTCGGTAGAAAAACAGGTAGAGACTGTTATTATTTCATTCATTCATCATTTTCGGTACAAAGGTAAGTAGATACAGTTTTTGTTTCATTAGTTCATCATTTTCGGTAGAAAAGCAAGTAGATACTGTTATTATTTCATAAATTCATCATTTTCGGTAGAAAAGCAAGTAGATACTATTACTATTTCATAAATTCATCATTTTCGGTACAAAGGTAAGTAGAAACAGTTATTATTTCATTAGGTCATCATTTTCGGTAGAAAAGCAAGTAAATACTGTTATTATTTCATAAATTCATCATTTTCGGTAGAAAAGCAAGTAGATACTATTACTATTTCATAAATTCATCATTTTCGGTACAAAGGTAAGTAGAAACAGTTATTATTTCAGTAGGTCATCATTTTAGGTAGAAAAGCAAGTAAATACTGTTATTATTTCATAAATTCATCATTTTCGGTAGAAAAGCAAGTAGATACTGTTATTATTTCATTCATTCATCATTTTCGGTACAAAGGTAAGTAGATACAGTTATTATTTCATTAGTTCATCATTTTCGGTAGAAAAGCAAGTAGATACTGTTATTATTTCATAAATTCATCATTTTCGGTAGAAAAGCAAGTAGATACTATTACTATTTCATAAATTCATCATTTTCGGTACAAAGGTAAGTAGAAACAGTTATTATTTCATTAGGTCATCATTTTCGGTAGAAAAGCAAGTAAATACTGTTATTATTTCATAAATTCATCATTTTCGGTAGAAAAGCAAGTAGATACTATTACTATTTCATAAATTCATCATTTTCGGTACAAAGGTAAGTAGAAACAGTTATTATTTCAGTAGGTCATCATTTTCGGTAGAAAAGCAAGTAAATACTGTTATTATTTCATAAATTCATCATTTTCGGTAGAAAAGCAAGTAGATACTGTTATTATTTCATTCATTCATCATTTTCGGTACAAAGGTAAGTAGATACAGTTATTATTTCATTAGTTCATCATTTTCGGTAGAAAAGCAAGTAGATACTGTTATTATTTCATAAATTCATCATTTTCGGTAGAAAAGCAAGTAGATACTATTACTATTTCATAAATTCATCATTTTCGGTACAAAAGTAAGTAGAAACAGTTATTATTTCATTAGGTCATCATTTTCGGTAGAAAAGCAAGTAAATACTGTTATTATTTCATAAATTCATCATTTTCGGTAGAAAAGCAAGTAGATACTGTTATTATTTTATAAATTCATCATTTTCGGTACAAAGGTAAGTAGATACAGTTATTATTTCATTAGTTCATAATTTTCGGTAGAAAAGCATGTACATACTGTTATTATTTCATTAATTCATTATTTTCGGTACAAAGGTAATTAGATACAGTTATTATTTCATTAGTTCATCATTTTCGGTAGAAAAGCAAGTAGATACTGTTATTATTTCATTAATTCATCATTTACGGTACAAAGGTCAGTAGATACAGTGATTATTTTATTAGTTCATCATTTTCGGTAGAAAAGCAAATAGATACTGTTATTATTTCATTAATTCATCATTTTCGGTACAAAGGGAGGTAGATACAGTTATTATTTTATTAGTTCATCATTTTCGGCAGAAAATCAAATAGATACTGTTATTCTGTAAAGGATATGTACGACCTGTTTTATTTAACTATAATGAACCTATTTGAAAAAGATATATATTAACTTCGATTTCAATAGCTATTTTTCTTCTACCCTCCAATTATTTCCAGTAAAAACATAAAGTATCTCATTTAAAAGGCGTATAAGAATATTTTATTAGTCGCTTATAAATTTTTGCAATATAATAGTAAGTTTATTTTTACTCCACACAGGATACCTTAACGGAAATAATTTCTCTCAGTACCTATTTCTTCTTTTGAGTTGCTGTGTGGAAGATCTTTTTGAAGAAAGTAAAACGGGAACCTGGGTCTAGAAGAGACTTATGTCGTAGGAAAGAGGAAACACATAATTCAGTAAATCCTTCTACAGCCGACCTATTGTTTTATTTTTATTTATTTTTTATTAGGCAAACCAACAATTTACAATAATTATTATGTGTGGTAAACATATGGAAAAATGGAACTAATATTAGGTTTTAACTTAAAAATGAATGAAAATAAGAAGAAATGTTTTCTGTATATTCAATATAAACAAGTATTCTGTATATTCTCGGTGAGGAAAGCATCGTTTTGGAAACATGTTGATATGTATATATTAATAAAGTGGTGATTACAAAGTAATTTTTACTTATTAATAATGACATCACAAAGTGAATACCAATCTTTTCAGGAAATTATGATTATATTTTAATTTAAGTGCTTCATTTGCCACCATATTGATAAGGCGATCAAATAAAAAAGTAACGCGGTTAGTTGGAACATCAGTAGTTTCCAGTTATTTGCCGAAAAATGTACAAAGCACTCTTCCTTTTCGCGACCGTCTTGGTTGCAGCTTTCGGTAAGTAATACTTTTTCTTCTAAAATTGTGTTCAATCCAATCCTTGAGATCGCTAAATTTTCTTACCATATCATTTGTTCAATCGATTGGTTTTCACTTTGTGGCGTCGTTATTAATAAATGAATTAAATAATATACTTTGTATTATTATAATACACTTATTTTGGAAATTATTATTTTTAGTATTACTCCTGATGAAGAAAGCATCGCCCTCGAAACATGTAGATATCTTTATATTAATAAAGTGGTTAATACAAAGTATATTATATAATGCATTTATTTCTGACGATAGCTTATCGCTATATTAGAAGCTTGTTTTTGAGTTCAACAACCCGGCTGTGGTCTCCAGGGGAGTTCCCTGCACCGAGGGTTATCCTGATATTCACACCAAGGTCAGCTCTTACGTTAACTGATTCAACAATAGCACCCTTCCATAAATATTTCACTAATATTAATAACTCTTGAAAAAATCGTCTACATATTATCCAAATTTTTAAATCACAAAATGACAAAAAACATCTCCTGACCTCCATATAAGTTCTACAAAATACAATAAAACTAACTAAATAAAGAACTCTGAACAGACAGCATTTATAATCCACTCAACCAATTCTCCACTAAAAACTGGCTAAAAACCCTCAGCATCCCACTGTGATTTTAACCAACTCTCCTCAACCTTATGGTTTCTTTATAGAAGATTGTTATAGTTGTTCGGTTAGGTCCCCTAAATGGCCGATTTTATGAATTTATGTTTTTTTTTAAATAAATATTCGTGAGTGGAAAACGGAGACACGCAGGACAATATTCTAGCAATTAATTTGTTCCAACATCCTTGGTCTTGAAAAGACACGTGTCCACAAGGAGGGGGGAAATAAATATGTGAGCAAATTACTCCACACCTGAGCTATTAAACACAATAACGAGTCGTACAAGTGACACGTTCTCGTGTGACAAGTTTTATTTCAATTTAAATTTGCCCGATTTCGATAAGGCGATTGAATACAAAACGAACGTGGTTAGTTGCAAAATTATTCAATATCCGTCACCGCTCTGAAAATTTTCAAAGTAATCATGAATTTGAGGTTCAGCCTCGTTTGTGTCTTTCCTGCCTTTCGTTTCGCAAAGTTGATAGAACATATGTGTTTATTCTGTTTTAATCATGGTATGATTAATTCGCAACAATTCAATGATCTATTTTAACGTGTTTTAAAGCTTACTTACGTTGAGAAATGCGACATGAAATAGTTCAGACAAGTAGTTATTCAATTCCTTGTTCTAAATAATGATTACTTAAAACGTAAATCTGGTTGATCATGTGTGGTTTTATTAATTTCTTAGTATTTTACTTCTCTTTATGATGCAATGTTTAGTTAAGCTCATAAGATTGAGTTCTTCATTTATCGAGTTTTCAGCCAGTATCAATTGCTAAGAGATTTCTTAATTTTATCAACACGAGGGAACATCGATCTGTATTCTAATATATTAGTATTTTATCAATAATATTAAATGGACTTTAGGCATGTTGATCAAATCGTAACAACAATACTTCGAACTCGTGACGCTCTGTCAAGGTATCGATTATAATTGAAAGATTCATTGTTTTAACTTATCAGCCGTGAGAAAGACTATTACCGCTGTAAAAATCGACCGCGATTTGATCTGTGGTTCTACTCTCTTGTGTTTTTTTCGCATTTTTGAACTGTTTTTGGCTTAATAAACTTTTTCGTTTTATTTAATTATCAGACAATGGAGCAGTGTTTGCAGAGGTAGAGTGCGCTGATTGGCTACCTTGTTTATGAGCTCACTTTTCAGTGCTTTTACTGGTGTAGTGATCTCTTTTTAACCAATAACCGCTTATTTCTGTGAAATTGTGAAATCATCTGTTTACAAATTAATTCTCGGCTTACGAACAAATAAAAAGTTTTCGCTTTCATGTGAATATGGGAAAAAAAAGAATTCTCGAAACAATGACAGCCTCACTATTGCTTCTCCCTATACCTCCCACTCGGACGAATCAGATTATGATGCCCAGGAGACAGAGATGGATATCGACCCTAACCGCGGTAATCCATCAGGACAAAAAACACAAGGTCTTTCAGACCGAAAAATGATGGCGGACAATTATATTAAGCAGTTTTTGGACAAAATTCAGCAGCTAGAGTCTGATCAGGGACCAGTGATGCGTCGAGTGGCTGATGCCACGGAGGCAAGCCTATCGTTTGCCGACATGGTCAAAAATGGTCCTCAGAATACACCACGACCTCCCGTACAGGACTTAGTGTTGGGACCCCTAAGCCTGCCATATGCATCTTTCCGAAACTGGATTCGGCTAAGGATAGCGACGAAACGAAGCAGCTCCTGAAGGACGTCTTACAACCATCTGAGCATGGAATCCGCGTTATGGGTATAAGGAACATCCGTAACAAAGGCGTAGTTATCCAAACCGCTACTCGGGAAGACCGGGAAAAAATACTCAAAACCCCATGTCTAGCAAACTCGGCTATTCTGAGGGCCCGACTACCCACAAAACGACATTGTGATATTCTTTAATGTTCCTCGGGACCTTACAGATGAGTTTTTCCTCCGGAGTGTCTTAACAGGAATCCAGGACGAAGCAGACTTAGAACCCACAGTGAAAACATACAAGCTAAGTCATCTAGCTGGTGCTCGGACAGGATCGATATGCCACCGGGTCGAGGTGCCTGCCCATCTACGTCACGTGCTGGTGAAGCAAGAAAAGTTCTTTGTTGACTGAAATATGTGCCGAGTTCGTGACTTTATTGGGCTTACAGTGTGTTCCAAGTGCCAAATTATCGGACATTCCTTCAATTTTTGTAAGGACCAGCAAAGATGTGGACATTGTGCAAGTGAAGGTCATGCCTGGACAGATTGCCCAAAAGCTAGCTAAGCCAGTATGTGCAACCTGTACCAGGTTTGGCAAGCCCGCTGGACATTCGACTGGAGACAAGGACACCTGCCCAGCTTATAAGGCTGCTCTTTCCAAGGACTTTGCCACCATCGATTATGGTGTATAAATACATTGATGACGACGGTGATGTTATCTACACGAGGACTAATGACTTGAAACAGTGGACGGAAGAACATAAAATTGGTCATGATATAGATAATTTTACTTGTGTTCAACTAAACATTCGATCCATATCTGAATACTGGGATGTTTTACATGCTAACATCCAAAATTGTTGGAATAATATAGATATCCTAATGCTATGTGAAACTTCAATAAAAAGGGAACATACTTGTCTTTTCGAAATTTCCCGTTACAATTCCACTAGTTACTGTCGCACATCCAAATCTGGAGGGGGTATAACCTTGTACATTCGGGATACTTTACCTTTCACCCAAAATTTACTTGAAACAAAGTTGTTCGAGAATATTTCCTGTATATTAACATTACCAAATAATTCTATACTCAATGTACTAGCAATATATAGACCACCAAATCTTAGTAAAAAATCATTTATCAATGAAATTTCATCAGTATTAACAAAATGTTCAAATCCTAATGAAAATATGCTAATATTTGGTGACATAAATATTGATTTGTTAAATTATATACATCCTATGATTATTCACTATGAAAACGCTCTTTCAAATAACTATTTTATAAAATGTATAAACGACGTTACAAGGGAAGCTATAGCAAATATAAAAATGACACGAACATGTCTGGATCACATTTTTGTTAGGTATTATAGCAAATACAAAGAAACTGACATATTGTACGCATGTATTTGTGACTTCATCATTGCAGACCACTTTGCAACAGTTATGAACATTCCGTAATATAAAACTAATAAACGACCTATAAATAAAGGGCGGAAAGTCTCAATTTTATCTCAAAAACGAATAGATTTTTCAATTAGAAATTATAACTGGAATGCTTTGCTTCAGACAAATGATTGCAATAATTTATACTCGTATAGTCAAATAAAAAACAAGTTTAACAAAGTATATGAAAATAGTAAAATATTTATAGATGTAAAACCCAATACAAGACCTTGGATAATAAAAGAATGGATGACAGATATTCTATCACAGATTAAAAAACGAGATACTTTATTTAAGCGGTGGAAAAGCTCCCCAACAAACGCAATTTAGGAAAAACAATACAAATCTTTTCGTAATTTTGTTACTAAATTAATAATAAAAAGTAAAACAACCTTTTTCAATGATAAATTTAACAATTATTTTTCAGATATCAAAAAAACCTGGAATGAAATAAATAAAACTCTAGGACGTAGGACAAAAGAGTAACTGTGACGATGTAATTAGTAGGTTTATGTTAAAAAATCAATCTACGGAAAATGTTACAAACCAATTTGTTAATTATTTTTCAGATAATGAATAATTAATAATTAATAATTTCAATGGCTCATAAATGTGATTTTAAGGCGTCAAATATTTTCCCGATAGAGTCACCGCAAAGTTTGTATATACCACGAGCATCACTCGCAGACATATTGAGTATAGTCAAACTTCTCAAAAATTCAAAGTCCCCTGGCATAGACAATATCCGAATGTTTGACATAAAAAGACACATAGATATTTTGGGTCCTATATTAACCCATCTGATCAACACAATTTTAACACAAGCTGTGATACCAGATGAACTCAAATGTAGTATTATCAGACCTATTTACAAAAATCGGAAACATACTGATATAGGAAACTATAGACCGATTAGTATATTACCCGCTCTAGAAAAAAATGAAAAATACATATCTTTAAAACTAACCAAATACTTGGAGTGCTTTTCTTCAATAGATCCCAATCAATTTGGTTTTCAAAAAAAAAAGTACTGAAATTTTACTTCAGGATTTCTCTAACTATATAAATAATGAATTGAATAATAAAAGGCATGTTTTGGTACTGTTCATTGAGAATTCAAAGTCATTTGATACTATAATAGACTCGATGAAATTGTGAAATATTTTGGAGGCAATAGGGGTAAGAGGAAACTTTCTCAAACTATTCAAAAACTTCCTAACCAACCGCCAAATCCAAGTAAAAATATCAGACAAATTTAGTAAAAGAAGAAATGTCAAAACAGGAGTTCCACAAGGGTCAATTTTAGGTCCAACGCTCTATATTATCTTTGTATCACTTATGAAAAAAATATTCTCGTTTGTTAAACATTATGTATACGCTGATGATACAGCACTTATAATATCCCATGAAAATTTGGATACTGCAATAAAATTGTTACAGCTAGACTTCATTTCTTTATTAAAATGGTCACATGACTCTGGTCTAATAATCAATGCTAAAAAAACGAAATTGATGCATATAAGATCCCCGCATGCAAGGTACAGCGAGGCATCTTTAATCATATCCCATTCATTTAATTGCATTCACAATAATACCAAACAGCCCTGTGCGTGTACAAGTATCGAATTAGTCAACCAGTACGTGTATCTAGGTGTTACGGTGGATTGTAATATGAAATGGGACGTACAAATTTCCAACCTCTGTAAGCGACTTCGAGCCATTGTAGGAAGACTCCACAAGGTAAAATTATATGTGCCTATAAAACTATGAAACTAATTTATTTGTCTCTAGCAGAATCGACTATAAGGTATGGTATAACTTCTTGGGGACACTCCTGTAAGACCAACATAAAACATTTACAGCTGATTCAAAATGCCATGGTAAAATTGCTAGTAAGTAAAACAATTTTTAAGCAAAGGCGAGACATTGATATAATGTACAAATCAATTAATGTATTTCCTGTTCGTGGTCTTTTGTGGCATAAAATTCTACTGCAACATATATCTGAAAGTCCGTATAAGGCAGTGGTGGATCATGTACACAATACACGTTTCACACAAAATATAGGAATGATGGTGCCAATATTTCAAAATAAATAATGTCAACGAACCCTTGAATACACTGTACCATTTATATTTAACAAATTGCCGTACGAATTTAAAAACAATTGTCCTATGATGAAATTTTCACTCGTGTTGGCTTTTGGAAAGTAACCTTGTGTATTGATGGTAACAAATATGACGGTCTCCTTGGTTGTATAGCTCCTCGATATCTGGTGTATTTACTGTTACGAAACTGTTCTATTGCGAATAATTTCAGACCTGATCATCGGGATGGAAGCAGGTAAGTTGGCTTTGGTATCTGTTCTTGATATGAGTGCGGCTTTTGACACGGTAGATCATAGTATTCTATTAAATGTGCTTGATACCGAATTTGGCGTTTGAGGTGATGTACTCCAATGGATGACATCTTACCTGTCTGGACGAGTAGCCTCAGTAACTTTCAATAAATGCACATCACTTGAAACTACCATTGAATTTGGAGTTCCCCAGGTGTCTGTCCTAGGTCCCATTCTCTTCATTCTCTATACTAATCGTCTTGATCACCTCATTCACTCAGCTGGCTTTGAATCACAAGGCTATGCAGATGATCGTCTGATCTTTAAATTTTGTTCCCCGGATGAAAAAGACGTCCTAAAAAATGAGGTATTTAGCTAAATTAATACGGTTTCAAGTTGGATGTCTGTCAATAAACTCAAACTTAATCCAGCAAAGACAGAATTTATTTGGATTGCTTCCCCTGGAAGGCAAGGCCTCCTTGATTCCAATCCAATACATATTCAGGATACAGATATAATTCCTTCTACAGAAATAAAATTCCTAGGTTTCACTATAGACAATAGTCTTTCTCTTGAATCGCAAATTACAAAAGCTTTAAGTTCTGGTTTTTTCCATCTTAGGCAGGTAAAATCAATCAGGAGATGTCTTCCCTCTGATGGAGCAAAATCACTCATCCTTCGTTGTTTCACGTATGGACTATTGTAATAGTGCATATGCTGGCCTCCCTCAAAAACAATTCAATAGAATCCAATCCGTCTTCAATGCTGCGGCGAGAATGATATTTGGTGAATCTAAATATTGTCATATAACCCCACTTCTAAGGGATCAGCTTCATTGGCTTCGATGCCCTGAAATAATAGAGTTCAAGATCTGCTTACTGATCTTCAAACCATTGCAGGGAATGGCGCCAGCCTATATATCTGAACTATGCATCCGACAGGACTTAAGTGATAGACAGCTTACTCTGAGGTCAGCAGATCTAGATGCTACTAATCGTCTAATTGAACATTCAAGGTCAAATCGAGCCGTCTACTATGATCGCTCTTTTCGCGTAAATGGCCCTCTCATTTGGAATAAACTTCCCCCAGCTCTTACTAATATCCATAAATTGACTGAATTTAAATGGGCTTTAAAAACAAACTTATTTAAAAAGTCCTTCTGTCTATAAATTTTAATTTCTCTTCAATTTATTATAAAAAGTCATTTCCTCGAGGCTCTGGTAGTTGTTTGATTTCGGTTTCCTCCGTATATATTTTTTAATTTTTTTTATGTGAAGTCAGTTATTGCTGAACATAACCCGACTCCTGTCTTAAAATGTTACTATTTTCGTAGTAATATTGTGAATGTGTTATTGTTGTATAGCCATATGTATACTGTATAATATAATGTAATTTTTTTATTTTTTATGAATATGCACCTAAGGAGTACTGTAGGAGTAATATTAAGAATAAGCAAGAATGTATGTAATATGTTAAGAATGTATAAATAGAATGTAAAAGTAGCACTGTAGGAATACCACTGAATGGAGTTATTTAATCATGTTTAAGTTTATTTAGAGTAAAGCGCACTTGAAGTGAAATAACACAAAACTGCGCTATATAAATGCTTTGTTATTATTATTATTATTATGGTGTTACTATTATATTTAAGTCTATCCTCATTGTAACCAACCTGTACTGCTGTTTTATGTATATACATTTATATATTTTTTTGTTTCTCAATTTATTTAATACTTGCCGAGGCTTTGATATTTCTGATATGTATGTAATATTTATATATTTGTAATATTAATGTTTTTATAATGTTGATACTTTTATAATATTGATATTTTTATAATATTGGTAATTTTATAATGTTGATGTTTAAAATGTTGATATTTTTTAAAATTTTGATGTTTTTATAATATTGATATTTTTGTAATATTGATATTTTTATAATATTGGTACTTTTATAATTTTGATATTTTTTATGATATTGACATTTTTATAATATTATTTAAATCGGTGTTATAAAATTGGACTCTAGTATCTCAATAACAAAAGTGTAATGGTTTTTCCATTATTTTTTCTTTTAAATTTTTTTTTCAACTTATGTACATTGATCACAACATGCATGAGCCTATATATAATAATTTTGCCCTACATTTGTATGATTGTTATTTATTGTTGTATTTTATTATATTTTTGAAATAAACTCCTGCTGACAAGCTACTTGCAGTGGCTTAGCGGGTATAAGTTCCCACGGTACATAATTAATATTATACAATAAAAAAGGTGTTTAATGAATTACATAATCTTATCCGATAAAAAAATTGCATAAATTGAAATTTTATCGATCTGGTTTTTAAAATTTATTATACATATTTTTTAAATTTATTATAAACACAAACAAAACATTTACATAAAGCATCATACAAAATATATCATATATATACAATCGCATGTAAATATATCTAATTAATGTGTTAACAACAAGTGTGGTATAAGCAATACACTTACATCAAATAATTCATTGCATTTTAGTATTTTTTATTATTTTTTTGTATTATTCTTTAACATAATTATATTCCCAGTTCACAATAATACTATATCATAAATACGTAAAGACAGAAAAAATTTCTCCTTGTGAGGCGTTGACGATACGGTATTATATATTAATATTTACAGTACATACATATAATTCAATATAATATTTGTTTATATTATAAAAATTATCTGTAAATAAATTGAAACGAATAAATAAAAAAAATAAAAACAGCAATAGCTATATATTAGAAGCGAAAATTCTAATGAACTCCTATCCACATTTTGTTTCCCGTCCTGATTTCAGGAATGAAATATTATTTCTCTGGTTTAAAATTTACAATTTAAAAATTTTCCATTTGCGAAATAGCTAATTAAGTGATTGTCTTTATTATTTTTATTTTTGTAATATAAAACAGGCAATATGCACAAAGCGTACGTGCATTAGTGCGTAAATATTTATAATAATTAATAATTAACTACATTAAAATATAATATTTATCTCCGTTAAAGTTATCCTAAAAATAATGACACACAAGTAAAAGATAGAAAACATAATTACCTAAGTACTGTCATATATGCCTAGTGTATCTGTTTTGGTACTATTGACTTACTTGTAGAAGAAATTTTAAAATCAAAAAAATTATTACGTGATTTCAAAAAAGTCTTATTTAAAAACAAGTTCACATTTAAAAAAAAAATCATTAATAAAAAAATAATAATTACGAAGCAACCGATTGATTCTGAAATATTTTTTATTGCTTAGGAGTTACTTATTGGTATATATTTCCAGCTGCACCAACTGCTAATGATGACAGCCACTGGGGTGTGGTTGGAGGGTCCAACGCAACCGTCAATGAGTTCCCCTACATGGTGTCCCTGAGGACCACCAAAAACGAACATTTTTGCGGAGGCTCCATCATGAACTCCCGCACCATCGTCACTGCTGCCCATTGCGTTCTTAAGTAAGCAATCATTGAGTCTCATCATAAAAACTGTAATTTAGATAATTTTATTCAAGCCACAGACGGACGACTTATTCGAAGGATATTCGTTGATTTGTATATACTGATCATAGAATTTATTTAAATATTTGCATTTATTGAAGATATATAAACAAATGTAAGTTTTACATTCTACTATTTTAACAGAAATACCGTATACAGTCTTTTTATAGGTGATCGGATAAATCAACACAAGTATGATTGGGGAAACTTTTTAAAAGTGATATAATGTCATTTGAACGAACGATTTGAACGAACGAACGAACGATTTGAATGAACGATAAAAAACAGATCGAAATCCTAATCTCACGCATCCTAACCAATAAATACTTTTTTTAATAAAAAAAAAAAAAAGCAAGAGTTTGTTGGGCCATTTTTTTTCCATTTAAAAAGTGTGACTGTTATCATGGAACCATGGCGCTGCTATCGTTTAAATGGATTAAAGTTGTAATACCAATATGGCTCATAGGACGATTAATGTATTTTTATAACAGCACAATGGTCCAAGTGCACATTTATTACTACAACCAAACAGTGCATAGAAATTATTTACACAAAGTTACTAATTTCCAAAAATGTCATAATTCTTACTTCCCTCTTTGGTCCTTACTATTGGCTATTCGCGATCGTTCTTACTGGGGTTTCAGTCGGAGTTTAGATGGGGAAAAAATCATTTTAATCTCTGTTCGATGAATGTATGCATTTTTAAAAAGGTTTGAAAATATAGAAAAAGCGATACGTTTTTTTGGACTAAACAACAATAATGCAAAAATATGGTTTGTGCTTCATAAAATTACTAAATTCTTACTTGCTGTGTTTCGCTTTTTTCTTCGCGAACACAAATATTATATTATCCGAAAGTGACAACTGGCGAATTTCATAAAAAGTGTCAGCTCCACTACCTGTGATCCCAATGACCGAATGAGATGGCCTCCCCCTCACCTGTCTCCTTTTTGCTGTGATGGCCCGCCCTTCCTTCGTTTATGATTTAATTTAGCGATAGACTTCTGTTCACGCCACCGATTTAAGATGACTCCTCTACCGCTGCCTTAAATTTTCCTAACTAATGTGATCGGAAAACTCTTTGTAGTTTTCCTTTCAATTTGAGGTTTTTCTCCTCCTCGACCAGCGCCTGACGCCTACCCTATGCTAACATTCCAGTGTTTCCGATTTTCATAATTTTCACGAAAATTTCTCACTCCAATTGACCATTTCCCAAACTTCTCTGTGAATTTCCCGTTGTGTACTTTTTTGATTCGAATTATTGGAAAAACCCCTATTCTTTGTAGCGTAGGTAGACTTCGCATACCATTGACAAAATTATATTCCCAGCATTCCTATCTTACACTTCTGAACTCTCTATTATTATCCTAATAAGCAATCTGCGTTAATTTTCGATAGGATCACTAGAATTTTCCTAACTTTGTCCCTAAATTTTCTTTTTCATTCTATCGTGAGTTTTAACGGGAAAGCTTAGCTTCTGGGCTATACTAATTACACTATTCCTGATCTATTTAATACGACGCGGTTAAATTAGGTATACATGAATGTAATGATCATAGTATTATCGCCTTTCTTCATCGTACTAAGTGTTATCATACATGGATTAGTTTCAATGGTTAAAACGTACAGTTTTACTTGTTTTGGCGCCATCTCCATCCTTTCCTAAATTTCGGAAAATTTTATGATTTGGTTTTAGTTTTTTCAGCTTTTTGTTATGATAAGTGATCGAATACGGTTTTTTGGCAAGCAATTGGGCTCCACACTAACCCCTAAAGTACTCGGATGACCACGTATCTGGTCGGTAACCCCCTCCTTACAGACGTACAGACTGAACAGCCGGTATACGGAACCTCTTCAATTTTCAGTTCGTGCCATGATCTGATTCATCCTCTGTACCGCGACGGAAAAGGGCACCGTCCTTTCCCATGGGTCCAAGACCTTCCAAATTCCCATCCTCCAGATAGCTACATTTAAAAGAGATCAAACCGGTTTCTTCCCCTCGTCAAACAACATTAGATACTTGCGTTTTTTGCAAAGTCCGTGTTGAAAGGCCGTCCAACGCATCAAAAGTTCAGAAGTAACTACGCTTGTATCAGCAGTTATCTCTATCCAATCGATAGTTACAAATTATAAACATATGTAAACAGTATGAATTTTTATAATCCAAAATACTCTAGTTTCCTCAGAAAATTGTGGATCTGACATCTTCAACACAGGTCGTGAATCTGTGCCAAATATCCAGAAATCTTACGTACGAATAAACGTAGACGATATTACGATATACATAACAAATTACGTTTTGGTTTCGTTGACAGATTTATTTAATGAGATCCTGACTATCTCATGTAGTTTGATTTTTACTGTAAATTGATTTTGTTTGAGGAAAAAGGTAGGACTCCAAAAGTCCAAAATTTGCAAGGCCTGAACCTTGAAAACCTAAATCGAAGATTAAATTAATTTTATAACATAACTCTGGAACGTTTCGTCGACGAATGATTATGCTTTTTTTATATTTTTATTATTGTTAGTTTTGTTTGTTCTTTTGAACTCATCAATATGTTCGAAGGATGCGGAGCGCCTTTTAATTGAATTTTTCCATGAAAATATTTATCTACGCAAACTACAAGTACGTGGTCTCAAAAAAAAAGTTAGTTCATCTCAAAAGATGACACTTGTTTTTTAATTAAATGTCGACATTTGTAAGAGTACCTTTTCTTTTGTAAGATGTACTGAAATTCGAATATATATACATTCTTATGTAAATATATTCGAATTTCAGTACATGCTTATGTACATATATTAGAATTTCAGTACATGATGACCCAGTGATTTGGAATGTTGACCCAGTTTAATACAGCCAAGGATGTAGGTTACTGAGATCTACGACTGTTTACTTTCGGTGTCAGCGACCCCGGTAGGGAAGCGTGACAAATTTGGTTTTATCGGTTTATTTAGAATGATAACGACCTTTGAATTAATAAAAATCGTTTGGAATGTTAATAATTATTAACGTTAATTTTGATTTTAGATGTTAGAGAAAAAATTATACATTAATATAATAAATTGTTTTTATAGAAAGTATACGTAAATATAAAAAAAATAGTTTTATATATATATATATATATAAATACTAAACATTGCACTTAAATATTCATAAATAAATAACGGTCATAAAGTATTGACCGATATATTAAATATAAGATATAAATATACATAATATACGTATCTGTACGTAACTAGAAATAGAATTTATGTCTCCATCTGACCGCTTCCTGGGGAACCTGAAAACTTAGGTTATGAATATTGGTTACTCACCCGAACTTTTCATAATTTTTCCAAAACGGGTTCTACACGTTATCATGAAATTCGGAAATCATTGAACTTCCCTGCCTGGTATGTTTAAACTAATGTAAGAATATCTACCTACTAACAATCTAGTCTTTCCTAATTTCAAATCGTGATCTACCGATTTGTACAATTTTTAAAACTTATTGACCCTTCAATCCGAATATTATTAAATAATATTTATTTTTGTTGTTTTATTTTTCTATTCTATTCACTTTGATGTTCGGAATAAATTCGATTTTATCAATCCTATCTCAACCGAATTATTTGAATTTAAATATTTTTCGTTATTAATATTTTGTCTAAAACTAGTTCTAAACTGATTTAAAATTTGAAGATATTAATAAATTTAATAAATCTTTCCTAAGTCTACCGAACTCGACTTAATTTAATGTTAAAAATTATTGGATTTAGTTTACCTATTTTAGTTATTAATTTTTCTTGAATTAAAAAATATTATTACTTTTGCACTCATGTTAAATCCGTAAACCGAATGCTTGGTAATATTTTAGAACTTCATTATTTTTAAACGAAATTAATCCCACTCTGGTTACTAAAACTGAATTATATGGAACTTTTAATGACGCGAACTCAGACGTGTTTTTAATTTTCTTCAAATTTTTAAACGTCGAGCACTTCACTGTTTTAAATTCATATATTATTATTAAATTTTAGATCGACAATTCTTATAGGAAAATTTTAAACACAATTATATTTAATTTTTCATAAAACTCGTAATGAATTTAGTTCAACACAAAATATGAATTAAATCACATTTCATTTAACCATTGAATTCCATTGCAGCACAATTTCAATTAATTCAATGAAGCAATTTTTAAGATTTTTAAACAAAAAAAACTTTATTTATTATACATTAATCACTGAAACAACTTGTAAGATTTTAAACAAAAACCTTATTTATTATATATTAATCACTGAAACAACTTGTAAGATTTTAAACAAAAACTTTATTTTTTATTTTTTAAGTAGATTATTATTAGCTTTAATACAAGATATTTTTCTTAACTGCAAAACTCAAATCAAGATGAAATTTTTGAAGTCTAAACCACTCTTAATTACTTCAATACCCGTCCGCACGTGATTAAAAAATTTTCTGTCGTATAATTCCAGGCGAACTCTTTATTATTTTTATAATAAGATTATTATTGGCTTTAATACGAGATATTTTATTTAACTGCAAAACTCAAATCAAGATGAAATTTTTGAAGTCTAAACAACTCTTAATTACTTCAATACCCGTCCGCACGTGATTAAAAACTTTTCGGTTTTATAATTCCAGGCAAACTGCCCTAATTTTAATCCAACACGCGGTTTTATAGCTAGATTAATAACAAAAGATCCCAACTACATTTCACATCTACATTAAATTATGTCCTTTATCAACTCGTAAATCCATATGTAAATAACACAAATTTTGTCTGCAATCTTCCATTCACTTGTTTATGAAAACAATCAAATTTCCGGGTACGTCCTACATCGAGACTGCTCTAATGCCTGCTGATAGGCCCGTACTCGTAAACTATTTCTAAATATCTCTTAGCGCGCTTTAGTTTTCTTTGTTCAAAAATTGAGAAACTAAAATCATCTTTTTATTTCTGAAAATATTATCTATTGCTATTCTTTTTATTACCGAAGACCCCGAATTTCTCGTAAATATATCCATTATGTTCCTATGGAAATTTATTTATATGAAATTAGAAAATTATACTCCAATTTCGCATTCGTCCCGCCTGAATCGTCTCTTAAATTTGCCGAAATTTCCATACTGTATAATCCTTGTTTCTTCCTTTTTTCATCTGTCGAAACTATTGTTATCTCAATTATTTTCTCTAATTCATAGTTTTTCCGCTTGGCCTTACACGACGCGTCTTTTCGTCCAAATTCTAATTCACGTCCACTTTTCCCCATCCAAGATATATCATCACCTTCTAGTTTTTTATTTGTAATTAAAATTTTGTGTATTATTTTTATTTTCTGCTCTCACTTTCAATGGTTATATATTCCTTCTTCATCTAGCTTTATTATGATTAAAGTTCATGACCTCTTCTGTACTTTGCCCTCCAGACTTTGTTTATAATATCGGCCGTTGAACTCTGCCTTCTCGGGTAATCATAAATCATTTTATATTTCTTTCATTGGGCACTCTTTATTTCGATTCGGTCCAATCCCATGATGTTAATTTATAAGGTATACGCCCCCTTTTAACTGCCATCTCATGGTTTTTAGTTGAAACGAGTTTCTGAATAAAACATCATTAGTTTGTAATTCACTGTAATCAAACGCTCCCCAAGGCGATAGATGTCGTTCTCTTCCGCTTTTCTAGCATGAAAGTTACGTATATAAAAAATATATTTTCCAGGGTTTTATTGTAAGAAAAATGGTGATGGTAAGACCATTTCACGATCTAATTGTACTATATTATCTACTTTAGTTATGATCTTTTTTATAAGTCGTATATAAAACCCTTGTAGCAAAGTAACTTCATTTTTCATATTTAAGATTTAAATGGTCTGCTTGAATAGCTATTTTGTATTAAAACCTCTCAAATATAATACATGAAATGGATTATCAATTTTGTAAAATTGCTAAATATTGAAAAGTACAGGTAAATGGTAATTTTTTCCACTCGTTATAAAATAGGTAGTTTATAAGATATGAAATTTTAGACTTAAGTGCAGGCGGTTTTGCTTTTTGGGAAGTTTGTGCGCTGCGCCAAAATACGAAAACCGCCAATGGTCCTTATTGAAAACTGAAATATTTTTACTTTTCCAACAGCGTTAAAGTTGAGAGAATTATGGTCGTCGTAGGAACCATCTACCTAAACTCTGGAGGCACCCAGTACTCTGTGACCAGGATCACACTCCACGCCAGCTACGACCCGAACACAGTCGAGAATGACATCGCCGTCGTCATCACCAGCACTGCCATCACCACCGCTGTCAACGTCGCCCCAATCGCCCTGTCTATTGACACCACTGGCGCTGGAGTATCTGTCAAGCTGACTGGATGGGGTGACACAAGCGTGAGTCTACTAACTACACTATTTTTAAAGATCAAAATTCTTCTTCAATCATTTCCTCAATGTTGAGGATCGTGACCCTCATTTAAATTTTCTTTGTGAACAAGTCTCATTGAAGGGCATCGCGGTCCTGCGCTGTATGGAGAGCCGCGGACACCGATGTTCTGAATGCCATAGATATTTGATTATTCCAACGCATCGGTTATCTCCCTCTGTCTCTTTGTCTTCCACTTTTCAGTGATCGTGAGTTTCTACAAGCTTTAACTAAAAAAACTTGATAATAATACGATTAAACAGCTTTTCCAACAGCTATGATTTTTTTCTACGGAGCTGACACATGTAATGGTCTTACCATCACCATTTTGTTTTCAATACAACCCTGAAAAATATTTTTTCTTATATAAATAACTTTCATGGTAGAAAAGCTGAAGAGAGCGAAATCTATCGCCTTGGGGAGCTTTTGATTACAGTGAATTACAATATAATGATTTTTAATTCAGAAACTCATTTCAACTCAAAACCGCGAGATGGCAGTTAGAAAAGGGGCGTTTTCTTTATAATTTAACATCACGGGATTGGACCGAATCGAAATAAAGAATTACCAATGGAAGGAGCGTATTATATAAACAACGATTAGTGGGGACAGAACAAATAAATGTGAAAGAATTCATGACCAACCGAGAAGACTGAGTTCGACGGCCGATATTATAAACAAAGTCTGGATGGCAAAGGGGAGGTCATGAACTTTAATCATAATCAAGCTAGATGGAGAGGGAATATGTAACCATTGAAAGTGAGGGCAGAAAATAAATATAATACACAAAATTTTAATTACAAATAAAAAACTAGAATGTGATGATGTATCTTGGATGGGGCAAGAGTGGGTGTGAATTAGAATTTGGACAGAAAGACGCGTCGTGTAAGGCCAAGCGGAAAAACTATGAATTAGAGAAAATAATTGAGAGAACAATAGTTTCGACAAATGAAAAAAGGAAGAAACAAGGATTACACAGTATGGAAATTTCGGCAAATTTAAGAGACGATTCTGGCGGGACGGATGCGTAATGGGAGTACAAATTTATAATTTCGGAAACGTAGATATTCACAAGGAAGTGAAACTAGACTGATTGTAGGTGATAAAAGGTGTTAATTGAGTTGATTCTGGGCATCAGAGAGAAAAAGGATGTAGATGAACGACATACCGATCAATTGTAAAAATTAAACTGAAGGAATTTATTAGCAGTGTCCAGATATATTGACTACTAGATTGAGAATAATTCGACCATTCTGTCAAGCTTTCGGGCCTGCCGATGCCCTTTGTTTAGATAAGAGTGAAGAGTATTTGTATGGGCGTAGATATGAACATGAAATTTGGGTAATAAAGAGTAATAACAAACGATTAAATTAACACGTAAGCATAGGGGGTGTTTACTTTATGAATAGCAATAAAAAGTAATGTATTTTGGATGAACTCTGATTTATATCGAGTTTTTATGAACATAATTGTTATTACCCATCATAAAGAATAAACTAATTCGATTTTTAGTTCGGACGGGACATTATTAAGAGGGTTGGCCAGTAAAGAGGTCAATGTGCCCCGTTTCCGGTGTTGGAATGAGGAAATCGAAGATAAAATACAAAAAAAAATTATTACATAAAATTATTAAAGGTAATTAAAAATCAGTTAAGGGTGATATCAATCGATCCGGATGACAGTATATGCAGACGACAAGTACATATGAAAAGGGGTAGTGCAGTTAGACCAGGAGGAAGTGATGCACACTTTGAAAAATCATTCTGGAAAGGTATATTAATTAACTTTGACAGGTAAGGTAGGGTAAGAATTGCAAAATATTTACACCAATATTAGGATCGATTGAGAATTGCACGAAAAGATGCGTTAATCGATTATTCACATGTTAGATCATAAAAAAAACATGTTACCATCGGAAAATGCAGTATAAAAATATATTGCATGTAAAGATGTCACCAAGAGCGAAGAGAATTTGTGAAATTGCAGGAACTTAGGAAAGCGCACCTATAAATAAATTTCAATAGGAATATAATGGCTATATTTACGAGATATCCGAGGTCATGGGTGACAAAAAAAATTGCAACAGATAATATTTTCAGAAAGATAACATGAATCTAAACTTTTCTATTTTAGAACAAAGAACCGAAGAACGCTCTACAGAAATTAACTAAATACGATCCTGGCTAATGTGATGGAGTAGTACGACAACTTGGGCGTTTTCCGTGTCACCGGAATGTTTTCATTGGATATTTATATTCGAAATTAGTGTTATTTATATATGGATTTACGATTTGATAAAGGACATAATTTAATGTAGATGTGAAAGGTAGTTGGGACCTTATGTTATTAATCTGGGTATAATTACGGATGATTGGATGATAAATCGGTAGTTCGCCAGGAATTATACGACGGGGAAGAGTTTTAATCAGGCGCGGACGGGTTCCAGAAGTAATTAATAGTATTTTTGGACTTAGACTTTGAGTCTTACAGTTAAATAAAATATCTTGTATTAAAGTGAATAATATATTTATTGTTTTTGTGTTTAATTCGTAGAACTCCATTTAATTTTTTTAAAATTTAATGTAAATCAAATTTAATAATGTTATTATTAAGTTCTGCAAGTAAGTAAGGCCATTTTCAAACTGTTTGAAAATGGCCTTAAACGCCGAAACAGCTGTCACAATAATAACAACTAAAAATACTTGCAGAACTTAATAATAACATTATTAAATTTGATTTACATTAAATTTTAAAAAAAAAAGTTAATATTAATCTATTTATAAAAATAATAAAGAGTTCGCCAGGAACTATACGACGGGAAAGGTTTTGATCGGGGCGGACGGGTATCAAAGTAATTAACAGTGTTTTTTTAGACTTCAAAAATTTTATTTTGATTTGAGTCTTACAGTTAAATAAAGAGTTTTGTATTAGAGTTGATAATAGCCTATTTGTGTTAAAATCTTAAAATTTGCATCAATGAATTAATTAAAATTGGGTTAATGATAAAAATGATTAATTTATAATAAAAAAAGTGTTTTGGTTTAAAGTTAATAGTAGTCTACTTAAGTTTATCTTCTTAAAATAAGTGGTCAAGTGAATTAATCGAAATTGTTAAAAAAGAGGTTGATTTAAAAAATTAATAATAGTTTATTTATTAAAATTTTCTCAAAGAGTTGCTGATCTAATTCAATGACAGTGTAGTAAATTTTATAATTTTCTAAAATTAATAATACTTAAATTACTTTAAAGATTTGTAAGGTTGCTTCAGTGAATCAATTAAAAAATGGTACTGAAAATGGAATTACAATAGTTAAATAAAACGTGATTTAATTCATATTATCTGTTTAACTAAATTCATTAAGAGTTGTAAGAAAAAAATTAATAATATTTTGCTTGATTAAATTTTCTTAAAGAGTATCGATCTGAAACTTAATAATAATATAATGAATTTAAAACAGTGAAGAGTCCGACGATTATAAATTTAGTGGAAATCAAAAAAACATCTGAGTTCGTGTCTTTAAAGGTATCATATAATTCAGTTTTAATAACTAGACTGGGATTAATTTAAAAATAATGAAGTTATTACCAAGCGTTCGGTTTACGGATTTAATTAATAGTTTGTAGAGAGATTTAAGTGATTATATTACATGAGCGCAAAAGTAATAATATTTTTATAGTCAAGAAAAATAATTAACTAAAATAGATAAACTAAATCTAATAGTTTTCAACTTTAAATCAAGTCGAGTCGAAAGATTTATAAAATTTATTAATATCTTCAAATTTTAAAATCAGTTTAGAACTAGTTTTAGACAAAATATTTTTAACGAAAAATATTCTAATTCAAATAATTCGGTTGAGGTAGGATTGATAAAATCGAATTTATTCCAAACATCAAAGTGAATACAATAGAAAAATAAAACAACAAAACTAAATATTATTTTATAATATTCGGTTTGAGGGGACAATAAATTTAAAAAATTGTACAATTCGGTAGATCACGATTTGAAATTAGAAAAGACTAGATTGTTATTAGGTAGATATTCTTACATTAGTTTAAACATACCAGGCAGAGAAGTTCAATGAATTCCGAATTTCATGATGACGTTTAGCACCCGTCTTTTTGGAAAAATTATGAAATTGTCGGAGTTCGGGAAGTCAACCAATATTCATAACCTAAGTTTTCAGATTCCCCAGGAAGCGGTCAGATGGAGACATAAATTGTATTTCTAATTACGTATAAATACGTATATATATATATGTATATTTATATTTATTATATTATTATTATTTATTATATTATATACGCCCTATATGGGCTTTTACATATTTAGTTAGTTATAATATTCACACAGGTGCAAAACACATTACAGTAACTGCACCAAAAACTAATAATACACAGTAACAGAAAAAATAAAAAATAATGGGTGAAATATCCACCAAGTCAATACTGACATTGATAACAAATAAGTAAATAATGTAAAAAGTTGTAGTTAACAATAATTTATAAACCAGGCAGAAACAAATCACTCATCCTCCTTTTGAAATTTGCCAAGTTTAGATTATTGTCAAATACATCCATATCATTTAAGTATTTGTTACCAAGACTGTGTAAGCGTTGAATTGGTGAATTCAAACTATAGTTAGAACGGGATAAAGATATGTAGAAAGTTAATGTCTGTCTTGTAGTTCGATTGGGTATGTACAAGTTTATTAAATACAGAAGTTCAGAACAATTTAATTTACAGTTTAACAATTTTAGTAAAAAGGTTAGGTCGTTAATTTTCCGTCTGTTTTCTAATGTTGGAATATTTAAATTATTCATTAACGATGGGTAATTTATGTGCTCTAAAGGTATGTTTACTTTAAAATTTATGAAACGCAAAAATTTTCTTTGAATTCTTTCAACATTGTGAATATGTATTTTGTAGAAAGGCGACCACACTATGGAATTATGTTCAATTAAACTTCTAACTAGGGATATGTACAATAATTTTATTACTTGTAGCGATTGAAATTTTTTTATTGTTCTTAATATAAATCCTAAAGTTTTCATACCTTTATTTACAATTTGTTGAATGTGAGCAGTGAAATTTAGTTTCTCATCCATTATAATGCCAAGATCTCTCATTTCTGTAACTCTTTGTAGATTTATTTGATTTATTGAATAGTCAAAAAAGAGAGACGTTTTCTTTCTGGAAAAGGTTAGAGTTTTACATTTTTCAACATTTAGATATAAATTATTTTGTGAGCACCAGTTATTTAGCATGTCAATATTAAACTGAAGAATTTGACAGTGGTTTGAATCAGTTATTTCTCTATATAATTTAATATCGTCGGCGAATAGCAAAACTTTGACACCTTTAAAGCCGTTGACTATGTCGTTTATAAAGACAAGAAATAAAACCGGACCAAGGTGACTACCTTGCGGTACGCCACTAGTAGCAGAAAACGATGTGGATATAAAAGATTTTATTTTAACAAACAAGGTTCTATCTGATAAGTAACTACTTAACCACTTTAAAATATTTCCTCCAATTCCCAGGGCATGAAGTTTCCGGATCAGTACTTTGTGAGATACTTTATCAAAAGCCTTCGAGAAATCAGTGTATATACAACAACTTATTTTTTGCAAATGCCTCCAATATATAGTTTTGAAAAAGTAATAAATTTGTTGTAGTTGATCTACCTTTGATGAAGCCATGTTGTTGGTCATTTATTACTTCTATTAGTGTGGGATATATTTCATCCAGAACCAGAGATTCAAAGATTTTGGGTAATACAGATTGTATGCATATTGGCCGATAGTTTGAAATGTCAGTCTCGTCACCTTTTTTATATGTAATGTTTAATTTTTTTTTTATATGAATACCGCACAAGAGTCCCAACTGCTCCCAACCATCTGGAGCCAGTGAGACTATGGCATTCCCAATTGGGGAATTTTTTGAAGCTGAAGGTATTAGGGAGGGGAAGGATAAGGGGAAGAGGAAGGTGAAGAATACCTGGCTATTCAGATCTGGTCACCAAACACGACTAAAAGCCATTTCAAGCAACAATTCAATTCAGAATGGTGGTCTTTCACCAGGGCGATACTGAAAGTATCTTCCACTCTGGAACGTGCGCAAATATACTATATATTATTTTTAAATGAATTAATTGTGAAACAACACAAATTAATTCAATAAAATTTACTTGCGCATTCCGGGATTTGAACCCGCGACCTTCGGATTCGTAGTCGAGAGCCTTACCCCTGAACCATGGAGGCCGTCAAAATATATCGTCATAATATAAAAATATACCGACAAAAAAAAATATACTGTCAAAATATACTGTCAAAATATACCGTCATAACATATCGGTCAATACTTTATGATCGTTATTTATTTATGAATATGTATATGCAATGTTTAATATATATATACATATATAAAAACATTTATTATATTTACGTATATTTTCTATAAACACAATTTATTTTATTAATGTATATTTTTTCTAAAACATCTAAAATCAAAATTAACGTTACTAATTATTAACATTCCAAACGATTTTTATTAATTCAAAATTTGTCACGTTTCGGGGGTCTCTGACACCGAAAGTAAACAGTCGTAGATCTCAATGACCTACATTTTATCTTCGATTTAGGTTTTCAAGATTCAGGCCTTGCAAATTTTGGACCTTTTGGAATCCTGCCTTTTTCCTCAAACAAAATCAATTTACGGTTAAAATCAAACTACATGAGGTAGTCAGGGTCTCATTAAATAAATCTGTCAACCAAATGAAAATGTAATCTATTATGTATATTCTTTTTTTATATTATTATTTAATGTTTTTCATTTTTATTATTATTTAATTATTTATTTATTTTATTGTATTTATTTCTCTATTTATATTGTATGTCTTTCATGTGATATGGGAGACTGGGTTTGCACTACCCACCCAGTCCTACTGGATTAAAAACTTAAATAAATAAATAAATTATCGTCTCTATTTATATTCGTTTGTAAGATTTCTGGATATCTGGCACAGATTCACGACCTGTGTTGGAGATGTCAGATCCACAATTTTCTGGGGAAACTGGAGTATTTTGGAGTATAAAAACTCATATTTTTTACACATATGTATAATTTGTAACTATCGATTGGACAGTGATAACTGCTGATATAAGCGTAGTTACTTCTGAACTTTTGATGCGGGGGACGGTCTTTCAACCCGGACTTTGCAAAAATCGCAAGTATCTAATGTTATTTGACGAGGGGACGAAACCGGTTTAATCTCTTTTGAATGTAGCTTGTCTGGAGGATAGGAATTCGGAGGGTCTTGGATCCATGAGGAAGAAAGGGCCCTTTTCCGTCGCGGTACAAAGGATGAACAGATCATGGCACGAACTGAGAATGAAGGGGTTCGTATACCGGCTGTTCTGTCAGTACGTCTGTGAGGAGGGGGTTACCGACCGGAGACGTTGTCATTCAAGTGCTTTAGGGGAGATCTGGAGCCGAATTGCTTGCCAACAAACTGTATTCGATCACTTATCATAACAAAAAGCTGAAAAAACTAAAACCAAATCATGCAATTTTCCGAAATTTAGGAGAGGACGGAGATGGCATTGAAACAAGTAAAACTGTGCCTTTTAACTATGAAAATTATTGAAACTAACCCATGTAGATTAACACTTAGTACGATGAAGAAAGGCGATAATACTATGATCATTGCAATTATGTATTTCTTGTATTTTTTCGGCATTCACTATATAGCAATTTCTAGACATTTTGTCACGAAGTTTTAATTTACCATGTACTTTTGCTATTTTTGATTTATTAAATTCGCTACCGGTTTCGACACAACCGTGCCAATAACTGGCGTTCATAAAACTTTTAGTTTAGCAAAAGTACATGGTAAATAAAACTTCCAAACAAAACATTAATATACACCTAATTTAAAAATGTTATCACGTCGTATTAAATATATCAGGAACAGTGCAATTAGTATAGGCCAGAAGCTAAGTTTTCTCGTTAAAACTCACGATAGAAAAAATAGAAAATTTAGGGTCAAAGTTAGGAAAATTCTAGTGATACTATAGGAAATTAACGTAGATTGCATTCTAGCATAATAATAGAGACTTCAGAACAGAAAGTCTACGATAGGAATGCTAGGAATATAATTTCTGTCAATGGTATGCGAGAGTCTATCTGCGCTACAAAGAATCAAGGGTTACCACAAAATAAGACCTTGTTTTTCCACCAGTCTGAACCAAAAATCAAAACACAACGTAGACTCGGAGGAGTTTGGGAAATTGACCACATTCCAGTGAGAAAATTTCCGCGAAAATTATGATAATCGGAAACACTCGAATGTTAGCATAGGGCTAGGCTTAAAGCGCTGGCCAAGGAGGAGTAAAACCTCAAATTGAAAGTAAAACTACAAAGAGTTTTCCGATTACATTAGTTAGGAAAATTTAAGGCATCAGTAGAGGAGTCATCCGAAATCGGTGGCGCGAAAAAAAGTCTATTGCAAAATTAAATCATAAACGAAGGGAGGGCGGGCCATCACAGTAAAAAGAGTCGGGTTAAAGGAGGCCATCTCACATGACAAATCATTACGCAAATAAACTAGTAGAGCTTAATAAAAACAGTTATGGGTGCTTTTTGAAATGTTCAACTGTTACCAATTTTTCAACATTTCAACGTTGTAAGTATTCAAAAAGTCTTTGCCAAAAATTTTCTATCTAATCATCTTAAAAATGACAAAATGGCTATGAATCCTCATGATCATAATACCAGAGCAAAGCAACTAGACAAGCTAAATACACCTAAGTGCAACACTACACTTGGAAAACAAGCTCTGAAGCTTTTAGCTGTACAATTATACAAAAACTCCCAATTAATATCAAATAAGTAAGTCAATAATTAATTGTATCTGCTAGTGAGGAGGACCATGAAAAAAAATCTATAATACATATGTTTTTTTAATATTTATACCTTACATCAAAATATCAAAAGTATATAGAAACTATTAAAAAAAATATATATGGAAATAATGTTTCTGGACTATCGCAAGACTGCGGAAATGTTGACATATTTGATCGTACTAGCATAATTATAAAGGGAAGATGTTTCTTGTGCAATGGTTGACAGACACGAACCTATTGGTATTCACAGATTATGTATCAAAATCCTTAGATAAAGGCTACCAAGTTGATTGCTCATACAATGATTTTTCGAAGGCTTTTGATACTGTAAATCATGACATCTTATTAAATAAACTGTCAATGATAGGTTTTTCTTTACGATTTCTAATATTCTTTGCCAGCTACTTTACTGGAAGAAAACAATTTGTATCGCATGGAATATTTTTGTCTAAATTATTTCCTGTGCTCTCTGGAGTTCCTCAGGGCTCTAATTTAGGCCCCCTCCTCTTTTCTATTTTTATTAACGATATCGCAGAGAGCATTCTGCATTCCAGGTTTCTTCTTTTCGCTGATGACCTAAAACTGTTCTTAGAAATATTAACTTTAGAAGACTGCAATCGACTCCAATCGGATATTGATAGAATCATTGATTGGAGTAAGAGAAATCAGATTGAGTTCAATATTTCTAAATGTTTCATTCTTTCTTTCACAAGGGCGTGTCATACTTGGTTTTACCGGTATAATATGAACGCCCGAAGTTTAAAACGTGTCTCCACTATGAAAGATCTTGGTATCGTGTTTGATAGTAGGCTGACATTTCATGCCCATATTGAAGTCGCCTGTGGTACTTCATTAAAAATGCTGGGTTTCGTCCTACGTACTTTAAGGAATTTTAAAGACACTCGGGTTCTCATAATTTTATATAACTCGATAGAAAGGAGTAGGCTTGAGAGTGGGTCGGTGGTTTGGAGCCCACATCAGGTGAAGTATTCCCTCATCTTGGAGAGAGTTCAGAAGATCTTTTTAAGATTTCTTTATATGAGGGAATATGGCTACTACCCGTGGCTCTATCCTACCGACTTTCTCCTAGGTATGCTCGGAATGAACCATCTGCGGGTCAGAAGGGATGTACACATTGTGACACATTTCTTCAGACTGATTCGCGGATGGTTCGAAAATTCGGCTATCATGGAGAACATTCATTTCTATGTTCCCGATGGTTATCTCCGTCACCGACAGCATACACTGTTTTATCTCCCGGCCTGCAGGACCAACTTGCCAATGGTCATGCTGGTGGGGAGGGCAATCTTGCTGTTAAATAGAATCACTTCGGATATCGACATATTTAGCATCAATGAAGCTGCATTTAAACGTAAAGCTTTGTTGCTACTTGTATAATACCAGTATGCCTTGTATACAATTTACTGAGATTATGTATGTCTAACTTATTTTTTGTTTTAATTATTATTATTTTTATAAGTAATTATTTTGGATGTTGTACATCCTGTATCATCTTTAAAAATGGCTTAAAATGTAAATTTTGTAAAATTTTTAAAAAGAATAAACAGTTGAATTGAATTGAAAGACTTAGCCATGAGAGAAATTGAACCAATGGCGCCTGTCAACTCAGCCACTGACGGATAAAATTAGTTTGTCAAATTTGGTTGAAGATTGCAGAACTTGGTATTGGTCTTCGTTAACGATAGTGTTTTAAAATTCCCGAACAACACGTAGCATTTTAATGTCTCAATGCTGGCTTGTTCCTTATGTTGTATTTTCAGTTAAATGGAAAATCACCCAACACCCTCCAGAAGATCACCCTTAAAACCATCTCCGATGCTGACTGCAAGAACATGGTGCCCTCTGAAGTACCCACCTACGACACCCAAGTGTGCACATTTACCAAGGCCGGAGAGGGAGCTTGCCACGTAAGCTATGCGCTTGTTATATTCTTTGAGTGTTGTTTCACCGGCACATTTATGGTCTAGGCGTCTAAGCCCTAATTGCCAGCAAAATTCCATCACGCCGTTTCCGCTGAAGGGTAAACATAATTGTAAAAGCACTAGAAATAATTGTCGTGACACAATACCTCCTGTCTCCTTGGATCCATGAATATCGAACTATATCTGTGTTTCTCTGCATTACCGCGTAACTTCAGAGGGTGATTATTCCTTAGTGTGAACTCATCTTTACTTTCGCTTGCAGAGGCTAACATAAAAAAATGTGTTTCATCGTTCTTCAATAGTCTTTAACACCTCGACTCCGGTGATGGGTCTGATTTGACCCAGTGTTTTTTAAATAAAAGATTTTGCCGCAAATATTACGTTTAGGCTAATTTCCTCTTGTCTATTCTTTTATTAAATATTTACCCACATCTCGACTCAAAAATGATTAAAATTGGACACGTTTTAAATAAGTTATAAGAATAATTATGTATAAAAACACGCAAAAACTCGATCTCTTCTCAGTTGAATTTGAGCAGCTGACGAAACAGTATATCTCTCGCTCTATCCTTCCGTCTTTGTCTCTCGCAGTCCTTAACACGCAGATGTTGTCAACCATTCGGGCACATTTCTAGTATTGTGTTTTAATTTTTTTTATTTCGTACCGTACTAACGCAATGGCAAGGCAACATTATTTAGCTGATAATGAGATTGAAAAGCTACTTAACAGTGAGATCAGTGATGATGGCGACTTGGAATTCGAATCATTGAATCCAGAATTTGAAAGTGATCCGGAAGACATATTACTAGAGGAAATATCTGAAAGTGAAAATGGAAGTGATAATGCAGTTAGTGTAGGAAATCTGAGTGAATCCGTTGCAGATCGACTTGTCAAATTCCGGATTCCTTTAATTTTTTAATGAAAATTGTTAATTTAAATTTGTTTTGTTGAAAAATAAAAGTTTTAGTATTTTTAACTAAAATGTATGTCATTCAATGGTTTTAATTGTGACAAATAAATGTGTGAGAAAATTAAATACTCAAATAAGAACGCCATTATATAATATTTTCTAATATTTTCATAAGCAATCATCATATAATATGGCTATAAATTTAATTTATTTTCTTTTTACACATCTTTCTATTAGAGGTACAGCAACAAGGAAGAATTAAATAAGTGATTTTATTTCTGGTATTTTAAATAAAACAAGATATACTTGTAAATGCACACCATCGATTTCCCGAAAATGTTAATAAATATAGAAACAAAATGTTCGCTTCCACTGACTTCCTGGGTCGAGTCCTTACCCCCCCCTCCCGCACTACCCTCTTCATTCCACTGACCATCGGCGGCGGTTGTCTCAAGACGCGACCATTTTAGTCGTGCTTTTGCTCTCGCGCGGTATACCCGCGCTCTGCATATCGAAGAACCGCAACATTTACGGAATACTAATTTCTAAAACATTTATCTTTATACAAGAAACACAAGGGATATGTTATGAGTTTATGAGGAATTATATAATATCATATAAAAGTAAGGATATGAACGAAAAATGCATAAAAAAACCTTTTAATTTCATCATTTCAGCCGGGTCAATCTGGACCCACCATCGCCGAATGTGTTTTATTTTGAACCTCCGGGTATTACGTGTTAAATTACCAACATATCCAAACGTCCTACGATTGATGAGATAAGTTTGGATGTCTTTGTAACCCACGCCACTAGCTACGACAGTTAAAATGATAACCGATCTGGTTTGAAGCTGAATTAAAAAAAAAATATATTTAAAATTAATTTCACATCACAAAGTCCGAATAAAAATTACATTTACATCGGTTGAAGTCGGGTGGTAAAAAATGTTTTTAAAGATCGGATGAGAATTGCTTATTTTGATCCTGTTACTTGTTAGATTACTTTAATTATTCTAGTACCAAAAGTAAATCGTTTCTCGTCATTGTAAATTACTGATGTCCTTTTTCATTCCTTAGAGAGATTCTGGTGGTCCACTTGTCTCTGGAACATCCCTGGTCGGTATCGTCTCCATGGGATCTTGCGCCAGTGGTCTTCCTGATATCTTCACCAGGGTCAGCTCCTACGTCACCTGGATCAACAGCAACGCCCAAACATAAATATTTACCTAATTTTTAAAACCCTACATTTAAACCTTGCAAATTTTTACCAAATTTGAAATTTACCAAATGACCTAAAGATTATAAGAATGTTAATGAAATAGAAAACCAAACTCTGAATAGACCAGGCATTTTATTATTATGTTGTTAAATATAAACTACAGACCATATTGCAGAAGAATGTCCACTCCACTAGTTCCTCTGTGCTTAACAAAGCAACTCCCGATGTCGTCGACTGATTGAAATTCACAGCATCCCACTCTGACCTTAACGCACGCTAGAAATTTTAACATTGGAATTAAGAAACTCCTGAAGTGTTTAATTAATAATAACTATTCTAAATTCGCCATTCATCTTTTGGAAATGAATCATTTGTTCGATATGAAAAGGAGTTTAGAAAATTTACGTACAAATACCAGGGGTTAATAATTAGACTGGTTAGAAATTTTAGAAATACGAAAAAGGATCAACAGTGAATTAAGTATAATTACTAACCAAATCATTTTTATAAAGAGCCACCGTCAAATTATAATCATTACAGATTAATTGACTAACAAGAAAGGTAGAAGACAGAAAGGTATTCAATGAATAATCAATTGGAGAAAACGCCCGACTCCCCTTTAATATATCCCTTGTATTAATTGATAAACTAAAGTTCTTTAAAACTTAAGACAAGATTTTTGTGCATAGTGCAAAGGGTAACAATTATTATTTTTATAAACAATAATTATTAATCTAAAACACTCATCCAAATTGAAAAAACCTTCCGAGCAAAGATAAATGTCGCCGGCAGGACTCGAACCCACGCCATCTATTTGAGGGATTTAGCCGTTACAAGCCTCTCTCATACTAATAAAGTTGGTTGTTTACAGGTGAAAATATAATAATAAAAACAGTAATTATTGAATGGAACACTAGTATATATTGATTAACTTGGCGGGTTTGCGATAAGCCGACGTAGCTCAACGGTAGAGCATCTGACCGGATAATAGAAGGGTGCGGGTTCGAGTCCTGCCGGCGACATTTATCTTTGCTCGGAAGGTTTTTTCAATTTGGATGAGTGTTTTAGATTAATAATTATTGTTTATAAAAATAATAATTGATATCCCTTGTAGTTTAGCTTTACTGCAAGAATAATAGGTGTCTAACACGTAAATGTAAATAAGAAATACACATAAAATACGAGAGTGACAATTCACTGGGAATTTTGTCGCTGACATCTAAGAAGAACTCTAAGAATGATATGATGTGTAGCTTCCTATTATAATGAAATATTTTACAAACCAACCCATGTTAACATACCCGGCTGAACAGGGCCCACTGTCACACTGACTTTTTGGATTCCAAAAACCTACAGGAAAATAGTAAACCGCAAAATAATGTTTTTATAATTGAAGGAGTTTAAGCAAGACAGAGCTATGCCTGTGAATAGTGATTTGGAGATATGGGCATTTAAAAGTTTATAAAAATTCATAACACTGCTATTATCATTTTGAATTACCCGTGTACTGATTTATGTACGAAAAAGTTCTTTTGCATTTGGAATAGTAAAAAAAAGTATTTACTTTTAAACACATCATTTTTTTATGACTGGCAAATAACGGCATTGTAAGCATAAATACTGTAATAACTCTCGCTCAAGGGACGGCAAAGGTTTTGGATTGGAGTCAGAAACGAAATTAGTGTAATATTAACGATTTTTTGATGCCGGAACGGCGGACCTATGCGGACCGAAAGGAACGAAGACTGAGTCCGAGGAATCGAGTCCATGTGGCTAAACTCGGAATTGGAACCGAGTTTTTAAAGTAAGAGGAATGACCCGTCTCTTCGGTGGGCACAAATTCAAATGTCACTTTTAGAACAAGAGACAAAAAAGGTCATTATTATCTAATGAGGTAGGTAACTTTTTATAAAAGGTGATTCTTTGTTAGAAGGCTTATTTATGATATTCAAAAATGTATTAAAATGAATTATAATATAATGTAAATGTTTTGTTTCAAAATCTTATGTTACTTGTCATCAATTGGTGTTTTCATATAATCTCTTTAGTTTTAACAACCTATTTAGGATCTTTTTACGATGTCTCACCGGAATTCCGCAGTTAATCAAGAAGTCTTTAAGCCTTACGAAAAAGGTAAAGAAGATTTCTTAAAAATAGCGGGAATAGGCCTCCTGTTCACTTTACGCCATCTTCATCCACATCATACCTCAACGTAAATGCTTGTTCATAGTATCCTCCATTAAATCCCACATTATTGACTGCTATCTCAATAACGATTACAAAATTCTACTCGAATATAATTTCAATGGAGAAGGGACTGATACCTTTTTATTTTGTGTGTTTTCTTCGGTTTCGTCTTTCAATTAGGATTTGTTAATATTATCTTCTTCATTGATTAAATATACATCTTCACTTAAATCGCCTGACGGTCACCCTACTGCTATATCCTCCGAAGGGCGTAAATCTAATGATCCAAGAAATCTGTAACACGTTCTCTGAATTATTTTGTAAAATTATTGAACGAATAGTAAAAAATTATTGTTTGTATTCTCCTGTAATATTTTCAGTCTGTGGTTTAAAGGGCCTTACCTATTTACAATCGATATATAATATAAGTAATAAATAAGTTAAGAATAATATGTATATTTATTGGGTTCAAGTTTTATTTCGAGAACTCCATTTTAGATTAAAGTTATAAAAAAATTATTATCAACAATTTGAATTTAGTTTTAAAAAGTTCTGTTAGGTAATATTATTACGTATGACAGCTGTCCCGCCTTCCGAAGGCTAAATAGTAAGTATAATCATGATTAGTCACATATGTATTTCCAAACTTCAGGGGAAAGAGAAATGTGGGGAAGAAAATTGTGTGGAAGTATCTGGCTATTCAGATCTTGTTAAAATAGACGCCTAAAGCCATTTCAAACAATGTTTCGATTCAGAGGTGGTCTTTCAGCAAGGCGATACTGAAATTATCTACCACTCACTAAACCTACCCCAAATATAGTATATAATATTTTGAAACCACCCGACCATATACGTCGTCTGAGAAGAAGTAAAATTCAAAATTGTAACAAAAAAGAAAAATACGTATAATAATAAAGCCAGTGGCTGAGTTGATACTGCGTTTGGGCGTCGTGAGCTCAATTCCTCGGCTGGCACCGGAAGTCCTCCATCACGATACTAGTAACATCTTCCGCTTACTGTGATGGTAGTAAGAGATTTAAAAATATTGTCAGGCTATTCGTATCCCGTGTGATATCCGGATATTAGAAGGTTGCAGGTTCGAGTCCTGTCGGCGACATTTATCTTTTCTCGGAAGGTTTTTTCAATTTGGATGAGTGTTTCAGGCTAATAATTATTGTTTATAAAAATTAAAGTGTCCCTTTGCGCTATGTACGAAAATCTTTTTTTTTAATTTTAGTTTTTCTGACTAAAAGAAGTATGTAATCTTGGAATTTTTATTTTATTTTAATTTATTTATATCTATATATTATACCGTAGCATTTTACATAATTTGTTTTTTAAATAATTAAAGTGCTTTGCATGGTGTTTTATAATGTGGAGTGTAAGGTAGGTGTGAAGAGGTGATACTGTGAATGGAGTGTTATGTGTCGGGACCACCTCACTAGGAAAACCTTTGCTGGGGTGTTTACGTAAATGTATTAAATATGTTACAAGTATTGATGTGTATCGATTAGTTTTGTTTTTATATTTTAGTTTTGCTATGTAAATGTGAATTAAGTACAGAATTTAAGAGAAGTATAGTATTTATTTTTTTGTTTCAGTAAACAAAAATCAATTAAGAGAATTAGAATTAAGGTTTTTGTCCATATAGTGTGTTGGTCAGCACTACAGGTACTCAGTTTTTCCTTTAAAAGTGAGTAGAGATTTAAAGAAAATAAAGTTGTGTAGTACTAAAAACATTAAATTAATTAAAAAATTATTTTAACGGAGTTTTTATAGGTAGTTTAAGATAATTTTTAATATAATTTTTTGTGCTTTCGCGAGCTGCGTTATGTGGGTGTTCGAGGCATATTCCAATCCAATAATCCCATATTTTATAAGTGATTGGCAAAGAGCATAGTGGACTTTATGCTTTTATCATTTTTCTTAAGTATATTGCGTATGTTTCTAATTAACGATGAACTACGTATAATTTATGTTTCTTTAGAAAAAATCTCAACTGGATCTTAATATATTAAACTGGCTAATTAAAAATATATTAACAATAATTAATGTTAAAAAAAACTGGTCACATGATCTTTAACTCGCCAAAAAGAAAAATGCCAATTCATACACCATTGCGAATAGAAGAAAGAAACCCATTAATTTTTATAGTGAAACATACCTTGGCCTACATAATAAACACTTTAAGCAACACTAAAAGAAAAAATCATTGCATTAATTCTTGTATTTGGTGGAATATGCTCAACTTCTACCAGTTTAAGGTGATATAACCAGACACAACTGAAAAATAGCCATTTTTGAAACGAATTCTAGACGTGTCGATTCTTTTCCACAAAAAAACATTAATTGATTTTAAAAGATTGTAATTTTATTTAGCATAGTAAGTTTGAAATTTTGAAAAATTATATATATATTTTTATGTAATAAAGTTCTTCGATTGGTCGTTGCGCAGATTTTTACATTTTCAAACGAACGTTTGTTATAAAACACACATATTTCGTATCACCTAATGATACAGTATTATAAACCAATACATTATCTAGCTTGGCTACTTTTCGGAAAGCCGATTTTACTTTAAATAAAATCATTAATAAAAAATTCCGAGCACGTGTTTTGCAACAAAACTCCTTCAATTTGTCTATTTATTTACGCATGAACGATCGTGCTCCCAAGAAACACGCAGTTGATCGCTCTGAGGTCGGAAAGGAAATGGCGGCCGGTGGGCTCGCTTCGCGAGATCAAGCCGTTCCACGCGGTCGGAAATTATCTGTTCCGCTTGACTCATTGGTTGATTAACTAAGATGGCTCGCGGAAGCTTATTATGGTGTGTATTAGTTGTGGCGTATCGTTTTTCAAACGAGAGGCTAGAAGTAACCCGGTAGCAAGAAATATTACTAGGATCTTCTATTTGTTACGTAACAATATATTAATTAAATCAGCTAAAAATATACGACCTGTGTTTTAAAATATGACTGCCTTAGAGAACACTTATTATTTTTATAATATTCATATCCAAAATCCAAAATGGCGGAATTAAATAAAGTGTATAATATGAAGTCTTCAATTACTTGTCATTTAATATTTTTAATTTTTTTTTTTACTTTAAACAATAAAATAAATTTTTACATAATATGTATGTTTTTTGATTTAATGATAATATCCGCTATAAAAAAAACCGTTTTGTTAAGTTTTGCTATTTGGAAAACAACAAATGATTTGACGTAACTTGTAAGGGAGAGACGAAAATATCCGGACTCATCCGTTGAAATACTATACGAGATAAATCATGAACAAACTTGACGTATTCGAATGTTTTGTGGGTTTCGGGGATAGCGTTTTTCGTACCTGAACGTACGGGATACGGCTTGTTGCGTTCGGGCGATAATATAGCAGCCGTATTGCGTACGTTCGTATGCTTAGGGTGGTTAATATTGTTATTTTAATTTTTCTTTTAAAACAATATTATGAAAAAATATTATCATATGTTTTGTTTTTTTTTTAATATAAGTATTTATTATCAAATCAAAAAAACTTTCTTCTTATTTTCTCTATTTGTAAAATTAATAACAAAAATTGGGTGTTTCTGCTTTTCCATTTTGAATGTAGGTACATATTACTGCACATTTTGTATGAAATAAATCGCGGTAGATGCATAATGCTATATATTTGGTTATTTACGTTTTCATGATTACGCACTTCCATGCCCAAGACCCAAGTTATTAGGTAAAAATTCTGGAACCGAAGATTCATCAATAATTTCATTGGAACCACACTGTTCGATACGTTGGTTCGCCGTTTTTGATCCAAACATTGAATTCTGGCTCTCTGGTTATATGGCCTTAAGTTAATAGACGATTATGCTTTAGTTTAATCCAGTTCTATCTAAGTATCCTAATAGAAATATGAGAAAACACATGAATGAATTACAAATAATAGAGTATAAACTATATAATTGAAAATACACTTTGTATACACCACTTTACTTAAAATATATAAATATTTCTACATGTTTCGATAGCAATGCTATCATCCTCAGGAATAAATGAATACTAATAATAATAATAATAATAATAGTATTCATTTATTCCTGAAGATGATAGCATTGCTATCGAAACATGTAGAATTATTTATATATTTTAAGTAAAGTGGTATATACAAAGTGTATTTTCAATTATATAATTAATAATGATGCCACAAAGTTATCAATCATTTGAAGAAATTATAAAAGAGTATAAACTTATCAAACTTAAAAAAAAAACAGAAAAGGAAAATGATTTCAAAAATCAAATTAAAACCTATCTCAAAGAAATCAAAGAAGATGAGTTATCTAGAAAAAAAGTCGTATTAAATGTTTTTGTGTTTAATTCGTAGAACTCCATTTAATTTTATTATAAAATTAATATAAATCAAAATTAATAATGTTATTATTAAGTTCATATATTTTAAGTTTTTATTATTATGACAGCTGTTTCAGCGTTCAAGGCCAGTTTGAAAATGCAATTATTGACATGCAATCCGTTGTTTTGTATACTCTCCCCGAATTTAAAACATCGAATGATCCACTGACGTTAAAAATAATAGACTTGCCCTAATGTACCACTTCGATGGCTGGAGGCAAATGTCACGTAACACCTATTTTCCCACAAGTGTGGTTTACTGCCGTCCACGTTTAGTTCGCGTGATTTTGATCAGCAGTAAACAATTATAAAACATTTATGAAAGTGAAAAACTATACACTCTACGAAAATATTTGGTTTTCGGAAGCCCACCGAAACTTTTTACTTATTTGGTGTTTTATTTAAATTGCCGCCTTATTTGAGTTTCTTCTTGCATTTAAGAGCATCTCTATATATTATTTGCTCTGTGATTTGATCCAAAATCACCTTGCTCACAGTGTACCAAAAGAAATATGATTGTACTGGCAATATTGCAGCCGATGCAATGTTTTCCCAGGGGCGCTATTCCCGTTCTTTCTAAGGAAGATTCCTTAACTTTTTCCTTAGGGTTAAAGCCTTCTAACTTAAGGGTGGGTGGAATAATTTATAAAAATAATGTGAATTATATATTTTTTAAATTTTCATAGGTTTAGCATTCATGAAAATCAAATTAGAAATATAATCTTTTTCTGACCGCTCTACGTATGTTTTACAAAATATTTTTAAATATCAAATATCCTTAAAAAATCCTTTGAACGTTTTTCTTCAACATGCGGTCATGAAAATTCCAATAATGTTGGGTGCAGTTTAAGTTTTTTATGAACACTAACCTTCATGTTTTTTTAAATGCGGCTTAAAAAAGTTTCGTAAAGTTTATTAAAAAGAACTCAAACGCAGATGATGGCAATTATTTATCTCCAGTTTTTAAGATTTTTAAACCACCATTTAATTCAGAAAGGCCGGTTTTTATATTCAATTAATTATTTGGCCATAAAGTGTTGTTAATATTCCACGCGGTATGAATTCGAACTAGAGTTTTTTTTAAATACGAGAGATGTCGATAATTATTTTTTTCAATGTTACGCCAAATTTGTTCATTTATGGTTTATCTATGGGCATATCTATTATCTATGCTACTGTCAGTTCGCGTAGTTTGCTTTGTCCTATTTATAACTATATTTTATCCGATGTCTCCCCACGTGCGGTGTAAATATTGTTTAGTACTTACCATATGTGTACAAATACTACAAGGAAAACTCCAAATAAGATATTTTTATGCTTTCCAGGGGATAAGGAGGGGAGAAAAAATCGTATGATGCTATGAAACGACACCCGATCAAAAATAGAATTATTTCTTTGAAAAAGTCGCCTTTGTTGTTAAAACCATTTAAATGTAAGTAATATTATAAACAATATTTATTTCCCACAATTTACGATTAATTCGGTATTTTTTTTTTTTTTTATATGAATACCGCACAAGAGTCCCAAACTGCTCCCAACCGTCTGGAGCCAGTGAGACTATGGCATTCCCAATTGGGGAATGTTGTGAGGCTGAAGGTATTGGGGAGGGGAAGGAGAAGGGGGAGAGGAAGGTGGTGAAAAGGGGAAATACCTGGCTATTCAGATCTGGTCACCAAACACGGCTAAAAGCCATTTCAAGCAACGTTTCAATTCTGAATGGTGGTCTTTCACCAGGGCGATACTAAGAGTATCTTCCACTCTGGAACGTGCGCAAATATACCATATATTATTTTTAAATGAATTGATTGTGAAACAACACAAATTAATTAAATAAAAATTACTTGTGCACGCCGGGATTTGAACCCGCGACCTTCGGATTCGTAGTCGAGAGCCTTACCCCTCGACCATGGAGGCCGTCGAATAATATATATATAATTCCATTCCGTCGGTATAATTCCATTAAAAAATTTGTGAGCATGACAGTTGTTTTTCAAATGATTTGATTGATCGTAAATAATAAGAATCTCTGCTATAGTGTACATACGTCTTCCAATGTTAATTTTTTTTATATTTCAGCATGAACAACTATATCAGGTTCACAATTTGATATGTGCAAAAATGCATGCCTCTATACTCTACAACCATATTCCATCCCTATCATGGATCAAATAATAAGGATAGTATGGGCTCTAATTAATCTACAAGATGTTTTAATTAAAGCGTAGTAAAGACTGTAATTGAATTTCCAGTCAATTGTATGTTGAAAAATCAATAGGCAGTTACTAAATAAATAAATAATCAATGTGCATCCATTATATTTTATATCACTCAAATAATTACTTTCAAGTAATTATATCAACATCTAACATGTAATAAATAATTTATGTAACCTACAGGACTTTCATTATTTTCTTTTCAATCTCTAATGAAATGTACTTTTCTTTTTCTCGCCTAAATAAATGTGGATTATTATAATATATATATACTGTAAATTGAAAAATGTTACTTTATATTCTATTGTATCTACCATTTCCTACCATCTACTCATTTGTATTTCAGTTTTGTAAAAATTTCATCATACCAAAATTGGGTAGATTTTATAATTAGTTATTTGCATAATGCTTCATCATACTTCATATACGATTGAATGACTTCTAGAATTTTCCAAGCCATAATTGGCAAACACAATAGAGCGCAGCCTGTTTCTGGGCAAAATGCATCTGTGGTTGCGTCTGTGCCCTAACTTTGGGAATAGGTTGTATTGAATATGTCAACTTATTTTTCATCGTCGACTCCTTCGATGGGAATTTTACTTTCTTCTCTTAAAGCATCCGGAGAAGCACCAAAAATCGGATCATCATGACTCAAAATGTGACCACACTTTTTTTAAAATTTTATGTTACTAGTAGCCTCAATTACTTTCAAAACTTCTTCGAGATTTCTTCCACGTTGAATAGATTTTGTGTGAAACAGTTTAGCATAGGCAAGTGCATGCTTGCATCCACCTGAAACAATAATAAAATACAAAAAATTATGTTATCTTTTGATATGAATGTACGTAGATTTGACGCCTTCTATAACATCACACTGGATATTTTCTTGGGTACTGGATACGTCTTCATCCTGCTCCTTGTATATCCCAGCTTTCCGGAAACAATTATTGATGGTAGAGTTGGTTATTTCACCCCATGCCTTAAAGGTATAATGCATTGCATCTAAAATGGACATCTTAAATTTGTTGGGGTCCTCACCTCGTTCTAACTGACAAAATAACTTCTGTATCAAGTTTCTTCTACAGTAGTGCTTGAATGCCCAAATTATCCCTAAATCCAGGGGTTGCAGTTCACTTGTACAGTTATGAGGAAAAAATGCCAACTGCATATTCCTCAAGTCAAGTTTGTGGGGTGAGCTGGGCACCTATCGAGGAATAGGAATAGTTTTACGATGTTTTACTCCTATAAAATCGTCTAATCGCTTTTCAAATAAGATTGAGGTCATCCAGGCTTTTTTATTAGCTGTATATTTTGTCAGCAATGTCCTGAAATTTTTGAAGCAGCGGGGTTTTGCAGACTTCCCAATCACTAACGGGAGAAGCTTCTCACTGCCATCTGAATTTTTAATCAAGAGAACAGTGAGACGAACCTTGCTTAATTTTCCTCCTTCACAGGCTTCATCCTTGAAGCTGAAAGTCTTACAAGGTAGAACGTTGAATAACAGCCCAGTCTCATCGGCATTGAAAATATCGTAGTCTGCAATTAATTTAGGCACATCTGTATGTTTCCAATTTTCAGCAATGTCCAAATCAACACTTTGCGATTCTTCACAAATTGATCTGTATACTACATTGTGCCTCTTCTTAAAACGATCTATCCATCCATTTTATGCAGTAAATCCTTCAATATCTAGTCGATTCGGAAATGCGCAGCGCCTTTTCACGAACGATTGTACCGCCGACGGGAATACTACTGGCTCGCGCACTGACGAACCATTTGTTTAAAATCTCCTCCTTTTTTTTGTACTTCGACGCTTTGATGTACATGCGTTTTTTGGCCCCGGGTCCACATTGAAAAACGCTTTTTTCAATAGATTAACGGTTTTTGATGATTGTGGCCAAAGTAGTAATGGGTATTCCTAACTTTAGGGAAAGCAAAATGCGTGAGCCAACGTGTTTATTCACCTTTTCGAGAATGTTCGTTTTCTCTTACAATGACAAAGCTTTCCTTTGGTTCGACATTATGTGTTTGAAAGAATGAGGACGGAAAATGAATAATAATTGAACCGAAAGGAATATGAAATAAGTCGCTCGTCGACCAATCACCGTGCGTCGTTCTAAAGATACGGAGTTCGCCCACCAATCACCGTACCCCGTTCTAAAGACACCGAGTTTTCCCTCCATTCACCTTATGCCGTTCGAATGTCACGAATCTATCATTGTCAAGCGCGCGTAACTTGCATGTTTTGAATATTTCGGACGTAAATCGCGGGAAAGAAAAACGTAAATGCGGGTATTAAATGTACTGAAAATAAAACACGCAATTGCCGGGAAAACGTGAATTCCGGGCACGTAAATACGGGGTTATACTGTATATTTCTATATTAAAAAGGGAGATGTTGTATATGCATATCTATGTTTTGTCTGTGGTCATTTCTATACGACCACTTCCTGTACTAATGGCAACCTGTGACTGTCAATAAATAACCTCTCCGACAAAGATAATGTTTTATTTAATATAAGAAACATTGAAATTGTTTTATTTTTTATTATTTATATGAATACCCCACAAGAGTCCCAACTGCTCCCAACCGTCCAGAACCAGTGAGAATATGGCATCCCCAATTAGGGAATCTTGTGATGCTAAAGGTATTGAGGAGGGGTAGGAGAAGGGGAGAGGAAGGTGGGAAAATACCTGACTATGCAGATCTGGTCACCAAACACGGCTAAACGCCTTTTTAAGCAACGTTTCAATTCTGAATGACACCTTTCACCAGGGCGATACTGAGAGTATCTTCCGCTCTGGAACGTGTGCAAATATACTACATATTATTTTTAAATAAATTAATTGTGAAACAGCATAAATTAACGAAATAAAATTTACTTGCGCACGCCGGGCTTTGAACCCGCGACCTTCGGATTCACCAAAACACAGAACATATCCAATTTGGTTCTCCACGGACCTTATATTAACAACCCAAACAAAACAAACAGTTACGAAACAGAAAGAAAATGCTACAAAATGCGCAAATGCTAATTGAATATGAGTGATTTGCATTACGCTAACTTATTTTTTTCCCCTAAATTATGAATAGTTTTTTCACTGAGGAATTAGATAAAACCTTTAATTATAACAACTTTGTAACTTCTTATACGATAAACAGAAATAGCGGTATTGTTGTATTTGTGAATTCTTATTATTCAAATATCACAGTGAATGAAGTACCTATATAGAGAGTAAATTGTTTAGATATTACTTTAAATGTAAACAAAGTAATAGTTAACATTATTGCGGTTTACCGAACACACGGATCCAATGAATATACTTTTATGGATGAATTCAGATACGATTAAAAAATTATCTCTTTTTACAAGAAATTTAGGAACAAATTAACCTCTTTAATAAAAATAACCAAAGAAAACTTTTACAAAAAGGAAATTGAAATGGCTAATCAAAATGTAAAACACATTTGGAAAACAGAAAATGAAATAAATAATAAAAAAAAAGAAAAATACTCTCATACAAAAAATTTATATTGAAAATAATTTTATAGACGCCATAAGGGAACCGAAAAAATGTGCAAATGCCTTTAATAAATATTTCGCTAGCGTCGGACAAAATTTGGCCATACAGATCGATTAAAAATATAAAACAGATCATTTCGAGAGAGACTGTCCTAAAAAAATAAAATATTGCTAACATTTTTGAAAAGGTCGTCAAAAGGCAACTCATGTATTATATTGAAAAAAACCAAATACCCTGTCCGAGCAAATTTGGATTTAGAGAGAAATTAGGTACTCAGGACGCCATTGCAGAACTAACTTCAACTATATACCATGCATTGGATAATAAAAAAAAATGCGTAGGCATTTTCATAGATTTACGTAAGGCATTCGATAGTATCTCACATACAAAACTAATAAACAAATTAAATGATATCGGTATTATTGGCAAGGTTAGGTATTGGTTTCAAAGCTATCCAACTCAAAGAGGCCAAAAGCTTAAATTAAACAACTCATTAAGTGAAGCTGAAATTTTGGATTTTGGTATCCCCCAAGGGACTGTCACCGGAACAATTTTATTTATAATTTATGTCAATCAAATGTTTAAATTATCCATTCATGGTAAAATTATATCTTTTGCTGATGGCATTGCAATAATTATCGAAAAAAAGACATGGAATGAGATTATCAATGCTGCCAATCACGACATAAATATTATCAAAGAATGGTTTGATAACAACCTATTATCGCTCAACACAGAAAAAACATATTTTATTCCCTTCTCTCTACAAGAAGAAGTATCAACAATTTTAATTAACATAACCATTCACTCTAAAAATTGTATAAATGATATTACATGTAATACGGACTGTGCTAAACTAAATGAGAAATCTAATATCAAATATCTTGGAATCATAATAGATAAAAATGTTAAATGGAAAGACCATATCAAACTCACCGTTGAACGAGTAAGAAAACTTATATATGTATTCTATAACATACGTAACATATTAAATAAGATAACAATTAAAATGGTATATTATGCATTAATTCAGTCACCATTGCAGTATGGCATTATTGGGTGGGGAGGGGCCTATAAAGCCTCACTACAGCCAATAATAACAATTCAAAAAATAATAATTAAAATCATCATTAAAAAACCATACGACTTTCCTACTATAGAGATATTTCGGAAATTCAATGTACTATCTATTACCGAACTGTATAAAAGAAACGCCTTACATCAAATTTACAAAGAATTTTTCATCAATAAAATTCACTCCACTGATAGTATAAGCAAAATATTTAAAACGAATGGTTTAATAGCCACCCCAATGTTAAAAACGACCTCGGGTCAGCACCACTATTTGTATTTAGGTATAAGATGGTTCAATATATTATTATCTAAAAACAAAATTAGTATAACCGACACTTTGAAATATGAACAATTTAAAAATCAAATTAATTCCCTGAACTTAGATAATGATATATTGTACCCCTAATAATGTACTATCTAGCGTATAAATTACTACTTGGTTAATTATTATTATTAGTCTAAAAGTGTTTTGTTGATTTACGTTTGTATTTATTTAACAAGATTTTAATTTTAATTTCATATCACCTACTAACTATGTATTCATTTTACCTTATTTATGTTTGTAAATACTCCTCCCATAACCACGAGCTGCTGGAGCTCAACTTATGGAGAGTAGAATAAAACAAGTAAAAAAAAATCATGTATATCATGTATTATGTAATAATTTTGATTTTTTTTGTAATAAATAAATAAATAATACGTGTCACATAAATAAAATCGCTTTATTGAACACAACATCAACCAAAGACTTGGGTGTGACATTTGACTCGTCACTTAATTTCAATAAACATATAGATACTATTTCAAAAAGTGCGTCACAAATATTAGGATTAACTCTACAAATCACAAATTGTTTTAAAAGTGCAAAATTAGCAACATTATGTAAAACGATTGTGCGAAGTATTTTGGATTACGCATCCACTATTTGGTCTCCTAATTACGGGATTCATAATTATAGAATGGAATCCATACAAAGAAAATTAACCCCATGTGATTACATGTCGTGAAGGTTTATCTGATCAATTTGGAACGTATAATGATCGAATTTCGCACTATAAGCTACAATCTCTGTCAGTCACACGTAAACTTTCTGATGTATTTGTATTGTACAAAATTATGCATGCATCAATTGACACACCAAACATTCTATCACAAAACAACATTAATACACCAACAAGAAAAACAACAACGAGGATAAAAGACATTTTTTACATTAAAACCTATCATACAATACAAATAGGGGTTGCCATTACCTGCATTTTTTTATTATTTACGTGAGGACCGCTTTGTAAGGGCCGATTTTGTTTATATAACCGACGAAACTAACATGGACCTTGGATCATTAAACGTAATTAAGGACAATTAAATTAATACAGCAAGATAGGGTGTGTTTATATTGAGGAAACACATAAAAACTAATCGTTTTGAAATTAACTTTGATGGACTGCGGTTTTTTATAAAATTTAGTATAAGTACCCGTCATAAAGAATAAATTAATTCGATTTTTCTGGGAGTTATCTTGAGCATGGTAAATGTTCTCCCTTTTCCAGTGATGAATTAGGGAAATCAAAGATAAAATGACCAAAAAGTTATTAGGAAAAATATTAAAATTAAAGAAAAAATCAGTTATGGTTGGTCTCAATCGTTCTTAGTGGACGTATATGGACAACGCGAGAACATGTGATGGGGTAGTGCAGTTAGAACAGAAGGAAATAGTGCATTACTTTGAAACAACATTACCATACAAAAAGGTATATTCGTTAACATTGTGAGATGTTATAGGATAAGGATGGGAAAATGAATGATTTCGGAGATTTATTTATTTAATTTCAATTTACGTAATATCTCGTAGAATAATGGCGGAATACCCTCCATTATCTTAGTGAGCGGGATTAAATATAAGATTGCTGTCAGCAAGTCCCGGTGGCACATAAAACACAGCTTACAAATTTTTGAAATACATTAAATAAAAGCTCTACAGTAGCAATAGGTAACCCGTTTACTGGATAGAGAGGATTATCTCTACATTTATGCACCTCTAACCACAGTTGACACAGGAAGAGGGAGAAATGCACTGTATCATTTGGGGTGATCTATGGTGTCGGTTATCCGATGAATGGTTCCCAGGGCGGCGGTACCCAAACCACCTCCCAGAATGAAATACTGATTATTATAACCGTAAAAAATATGATTTTTTTAATGATATAGTGAGTAATCACAGCAATAATTTTTTAATATTTGTCGTTATGATTTATACCTATTATGTTTAATGGTACTGTAAAAACAAAACAATAAAATATCGAATAAAATCTGCACTTAAACAGTAATAAAATTAAATGATTAATTGCTGACGAATGAAGAACCATAATTCACTCTCCTGTTAAATAATTTTATGTGATTTTAATCACCACTTTGCCACGATGCAGAAGCCTTCCCTTCAAAACTATGGCTCCATTGTTTCCCCTATTTTTCCAAACAAATTCATTTTCTCCGATATTGGAATGAGAATTGCGCATTGCTTCATTCCCTCTCACATATCTAAAGTTGAGGTGTTTGATTCCTCCTGGATGTGGGAACTTAATACTAATACTAATAATTACAAATCGTTCGAAAAAGTATTTACTTTATGGCTTGTCATAATTATTTATTAATTTTTAACACCCCGATGAGCCTTTACATACATTTACGATTAAATGATTTTATGAACAGAAAGGAGAAAAAAAGGCTTTTGTTTAACAAAAAATTACATGGTATTAAGTGGGTACATAAGTGTAACATATTTATGATATATATGTATGTATAACAATGTGTAAGTACATGACACAGAGATGTTATAAAGGGAAATGTTTTTTTATTTATAAATAACACTTTTCTTTTCATTAATTGATAAACTAAAGTTCTTAAAAACTTAAGACAAGATTTTTGTGCATAGCGCAAAGGGTAACAATTATTATTTTTATAAACAATAATTATTAATCTAAAACACTCATCCAAATTGAAAGAACCTTCCGAGCAAAGATAAATGTCGCCGGCAGGACTCGAACCCGCACCCTTCAAATGTCCGGTTATTTTATCTTTGCATTTATCTTTGCTCGGAAGGTTTTTTCTATTTGGATGAGTGTTTTAGATTAATAATTATTGATTATAAAAATAATAATTGTTACTTTTCTTTTCTTTTAAATAAAAATATAAATGGCCTGATCTACATGATACATAATATACAAGTGCATAATATAATATAATACGAGTGTATGACATTGTGGAAAAAAAAAGCCTTTTTTTATTTCGGGTGACGTCAAATTGTATGAAATTGCATAATACATAAAATAGTACATCATACATAGAAAACAAAACGGGAAGTTTTTGGATTGTAGATAAGTAAAAAGATAAAACGAAAAAAAAAACAATAACTCCTATGCGTTTCTCTTATAATCGTTGCAACATTAACAAGATGTAATTTTGACAAACAAGATTCTGTTGGATGAGTAACTTGAAAACCAATCTATCATATTGCCTCTCAGTCCTAGTGCATATAATTTACTAAGTAATTATTTATGCATGTTGATTGTAAAAATATAGGATAGTTATTTTTATGTGTGTGTCATCACCTTTTTTGAAAAATTGGGGTAATATAACTAGATTTGGAACGAGTTGGAAAACATCCAGAAGGAAGTAAGTGGTTAAATAATATGGTGAGTGGACTTAATACTGCAGATGCGCATTGTTTGAAAAATATTGGCGGAATGTTATCTGGGCCTGCAGATTTGTTGGGGTCAAGGGAAAGGATTTTATTTAGGCAGGATTCCCGTGTAATGTGGTAGTTCTGTAAATATAACACGTTATGGTATGTATATGATGGTATTTTATTTTCCGATATTTCGTCTTCGTATATGCTTTGGAAATGATCCGCGAACAAATTAACAATGTCGATGATGCTACTAGTTATTTTGCCATCATAGTGCATTATAGGAGGGTAGTCTGAACCCGTTCATTGTTTAATTTTTTGACAAAATTCCACAGATTTTTTGTCTCTGGTGCAATTTGTAATGGCGGTGATGTGTGCTTTATGGTACGGTTTGGATAGTGTTTCACATTTATCAAGTTTGAGTAGTCATCGTTAGGTGAGTAAGTTTAAACATTTTATGTAACTGTTTGTTTTGTTTGGGTTGTTAATATAAGGTCCGTGGAGAACCAAATTGGATATGTTCTGTGTTTTGGTGTATACGGCTTCCATGGTCGAGGGGTAAGGCGCTCGACTATGGGGGTTCAAAACCCGGTGTGCGCAAGTAAATTTTATATGATTAATTTATGTTGTTTCACAATTAATTCATTCAAAAATAATATGTAGTCTATTTGCACACGTTCCAGAGTGGAAGATACTCTCAGTATCGCCTTGGTGAAAGACCACCATTCAGAATTTAAACGTTACTTGAAATGGCTTTTAGACATGTTTGGTGGCCAGATTTTAACAGCCAGGTATTTCCCCACCTTCCCCTTGCCCTTCTACTTCCCCTCCGCAATACCTTCAGCCTCACTACATTCCCCAATTGGGGATGCCATAGTCTCACTGGCTCCAGACTGTTGTGAGCAGTTGAGACTCCATTTGGGTATTGACATAAAAAATACAATTTTAATGTTTCTTATATTAAATAAAACATTATCTTTGTCGGAGAGGTTATTTATTGACAGTCACAGGTTGCCATTAGTAATGGAAGTGGTCGTATGGAAATGAACACAGACAAAAGTTAGATATGAATATACAACATCTCCCTCTATTAATGTAGAAATATATATATACATATTTAAATATTTTTACGCTTTTGCAGTTGATTTCTTCTTTTATTTAAATAAATGTATACATTTCAATGTTTTTGCTAATAATAAATGAAAAACAGTTTTCGTTGACTTAGATATACATGGATTTAATCATGCATAGAGATACAATAACACGAAAGGGCAGAAATAAAATTAAGGGGGCGAGGACGAGGTAGGCGTGCTGACAAAATAAGTGAAATAACAAATAAGTAAAGAGGATCGACTTGTTTATAGAAACCGAGTATCTGGTTAGGGTATTTAGTTAGACATTTCTTAAATGTTTTATTATATAAATCACGCGAAACAGACGTGAACGGCAGTGAACTAGGCTTGTGCTAAAAAGGGTATGACTTGAACTTTGCTTCCAGCCGTCGAAATGGGACATTTTATTATCACACGCTTAGAAGAATCCTTTAGTTTAAACTGTGGCGTTAAGAAATGGCTGACATCGTATTTAACCAATCGTTCACTGAAGATTGGGCAAAAATAATCAAAATATGCAACCCTTTCGTCTGGAGTAGTCCAGGGGTCCGTACTGGGCTCGCTGCTCTTCATCCTTTTCACAAATGATGTAGCTAAAATAATCGCATCGTTTGGTCTTCAATCCCACTGCTATTCTGATGACCAGCAAGTTTATTTTTACTGCTTACCAGAAGAAATAGACAGACTAAAAACTCGGATAGCTGAGTATCTAGAAGCAATTACTCGCTGGATGACCTCAAACAGATTGAAGCTGAATCCGGCAAAGACTGAGTTTCTCTGGACCGCCAAAAGCAAACGTCAGCATATCATTGATTACTCGCCAATAAATATTTCAGGAAGTGACATTACTCCGAAGACGTGTGATAAATTACTCGGAGTCAATCTGGATGCAATTCTCCCTTAAAAATCAAGTAAACAGAAATGTAAGTGCAGGGTTCTTTCAATTGAGGCAAATCAAAGCAGTACGGAGAAACCTGCCAACGGAGGCTACTAAACTGCTTGTCAATTCGTACGTTGTATCACGTCTAGAATACTGCAACGGAATATATGCAAGCCTCCCCAAATACCAAATTAACAAATTGCAATCAGTATTCAACGATGCAGCAAGACTTATTACATGCGTATCTAAATATTATCACTTTTCAGAGCATCTCAAAAATCTCCATTGGCTCAAATGTTCTGAAAAAATTCAGTTCAAGCTCTGTTGGATGGTATTTAAGTCACTTAACGGATTGGCTCCGGCTTATTTATCAGAACTGTGTATTCCTGAAAATAACAATTCACGGCAGTCCACCCTTAGGTCAGCAGCGTCATCAGCTATCGGGAGGTTGAAAGAACCAAAGCGCACACCTAATACGAAGCTCGGTGATCGTGCTTTCGGAGTGTCAGGACCTAAAGCCTAGAATGAACTGCCGCATGACTTAAAAATTATCAAAGACTCGACAGAATTCAGAACTAAACTTAAAACTCATCTTTTTGGACAATCGTATTCATAAATTGAAGAAATGCAGCCGTAAATTGCTTAGCTAGGCCAGCCGGTTAGTGTTTAACTTAAGTCATTAAACACAAAAAGTTTCAAAATTCACTCATCGGTGCGCAAATGCGTCCACAGCCTGCAACACTGTAAATAACTAAAAGTGTACAAATGAATAAAAAATGTTAATATGTATTAAAAGCTTCTTGCGCTTTTTAAGGTCATTTTATAAATATTTTCCAGTCCTAAAAATTATAAATATTCCAATAAATACTAAATAATAAACTCTTCTTGTGCCACCAATCTTCTAATAAATGTAACATCAATAGAAAAGGAGGATAAATTAGCAACTGTAAAACTTTGATCTCTATACTTAAATTTTCTAATAAAACTGTGTTCATCTGAAGCGACCTGCCAGCTGCAGGTAAGTATGTTTTTCTGTATCTGTCTGTACATAATTAGTTAAAGAATATTAAGTAATATTTGTACAGCGCATTTGAGCTGATTTTTCACAAAAACGGCGCTATACAAATCATCCAATTATTATTATTACATTAAAGCAAGTCTGTTAATTCTGGCGTCAGTGGTGCACACAGTTAAAAACGCTGTTCGGGGAAGAGGGGATGACGTAGGTAATACTCGTATATGGATCAATTATCTAATCAAATCTTGAAGAATTTTGACATTTGTCTTTGATTCATTCATATATTTCAACAAATTAGTTATTTTTTTGCAATCGACAAATTCGACGTACTTCTTTACATTTCGTCCCTTTATCTGGTTTTTCTTAAATCTTCTTTATGTAGGTAAGTAGATACTGTTATTATTTCATTAATTCATCATTTTCGGTACGAAGGTGAGTAGATACTGTTATTATTTCATTAATTCATCATTCTCGGTAGAAAAGTAAGTAGATACTGTTATTATTTCATTAATTCATCATTCTTGGTAGAAAAGTAAGTAAATACTGTTATTATTTCATTAATTCATCATTCTCTGTAGAAAAGTAAGTAGATACTGTTATTATTTCATTAATTCATCATTCTTGGTAGAAAAGTAAGTAAATACTGTTATTATTTCATTAATTCATCATTCTCGGTAGAAAAGTAAGTAGATACTGTTATTATTTCATTAATTCATCATTCTCGGTAGAAAAGTAAGTAGATGCTGTTATTCTGTAAAGGATATATACGACCTGTTTTATTTAAACATAATGCACCTATTTTAAAAAAGATATTTGATAATGTCGGTTTCAATAGCTATTTTTCTTCTACCCTCTAATTATTTCCAGAAAAAAACATGAAGCATTTTTTTTATAACATATTGTTACGTAACTATAGAAAGATCCTAGGAAGACTCTAGCTACTCGTGAACAAACGGTAAAACGACGCCAGCGCCACGTTTGCCACAACGGTAGCTTGCACGCCCACGCTCCCACACTTCCTTCTCACCCGGCTTCCGAATCACTTCCCTCTTCACTCAGTCAACTGCGTCTCTAAAAGAGCGCTCTAGAAGCCATTTTGGTACTGTGCGAGCCACTGTGCGAGATGCATTAGTATAACCACAGAGCACCGGTACATGGTGACTCTCTCGTAACTGCAACTTAACTTCAGTGTACTGATGTCCAAGCCCGAGACTTCCACTAGGATCCTTTTGCCGCCACGATTATGACTGTAAGCTGACTTTGTATTTCCTCTTATGTGTTGTAACTTATTAGAGTCCCCGACCCCAATTATAAGACTGCCCGTCGGCCTACGGCCCTGCAGAGGAGTTTCTTGGCCTGCCGAAACTGAGCTAGTCGAATGTCCAACGCCGAGCTCCCTGTCAAGACACCACCCTCGGGGTAAGTCTAAACCAATGAACTGTCTCCCGTAACCGATCTTTCGCAACCTTCCTCCGTTCCATCTCCTTCCCACAACCCCACCTTTCTTTCCCTAACATAACACATTTAGTAGCATCATTTATCGTCAGTATTCTAACAATATAAACAGCGTGTGACAGTATTTTATTATTTTCGTATACATTTTTGCATAAATAATAAGTTTAATTTTTACTCCACACAGGATACCTTAAGGAAAATAATTTCTTTCAGGACCTATTTCTTCTTCTGAGTTGCTGTGTGGAGGATCTTTTTGAAGAAAGTAAAAAGTGAACTTGGGTCTAGAAGAGACTTATGTTTTAGGAAAGAGGAAGCACAAAAGGCAATAAATCATTCCACAGCCGACCTATTGTTTTATTTTTATTTATTTTTTATTGGAAAAACCAACAATTTACAATAATTATTATGTATAGTAAACATATGTAAAAAATGAACTAATAATATTTCTTTACTTAAGAATGAATGAAATTAAGAAGAAATGTATTCTGTATCTTCAATATAAACATGTATTCTCTATATTCCCTATGAGGGAAGTATCGCTTTCGAAACATGTTGATATGTACTCATATATGTTAATAAAGTGGTGATTACAAAGTAATTTTTAATTTACTTATTAATAATGACGGTACAAAGCGATTACCAATCTTTTCAGAAAATAATTATTATATTTTAATTTAGGTGTCCCAGTTGCCACCGTACTGATAAGGGGATCGAATAAAAGAGTAACGCGGTTAGTTGGAACATCAGTAGTTTCCAGTTATTTGCCGGAAAATGTACAAAGCACTGTACCTTTTCGCGACCGTCTTGGTTGCAGCTTTCGGTAAGTAATATTTTATCTTTTAAAATTGTGTTTAAATGATTCCTTGAGGTCGCTAAAGTTGCCGACGGTATAATTTCTTCAAACGATTGGTTTTCAGTTTATGGCGTCATTATTAATAAATGAATTAAATAATATAATTCGTATTACAATAATATACTAATTTTTGAAATTATTATTTTGAGTATTACTCCTGATGAAGAAAGCATCGCTATCGAAATATCTTTATATTAATAAAGTGGTTAATACAAAGTATATTATATAATGCATTTATTTCTGACGATAGCTTATCGCTATATTAGAAGCTCTTTCTTGAGTTCAACAACCTGGCTGTGGACTTCAGGGGAGTTCCCTGCACTGAGGGTTATCCTGATATTCACACCAAGATCAGCTCTTACGTTAACTGAATCAACATTAGCAACCTTTCATAAATATTTCACTAATATTAATAACTATTGAACAAATCTTCACATTCTGTTTCCCGTCCTGATTTCAGGAATGAAATTTTATTAATCTGGTTTAAAATTTACTAGAATTGCAACATTGTCGAGAGTTGTGTATCCTTTTGCGAAATTGCTAATTAAGACACTGTTTTTATTAATTTTGTTTTTGGAATATGAAACATTCAATTTGCCCAAAACGTACATGCATTAATGCTTAAAAAATATAATAATTAATAATTAACTACAACATCTAGCTACAACATTTTTCTCAGATAATGATATAGTATAAAATAATGACAAACAAGTAAAAGATAGAAAACCTAATACCCAATAACTGTCATATATGACAAGTGTAGCTGATTTTTTACTATGAACTTACTTATAGAAGGAAATGAAAAAAAAATTATTACAAGATTTAAAAAAAAACTCTTATTCAAAAACAATTTCGTGTTTCAAAAAAAATTCAAGAATAAAAAATAAAAATTACGAAGCAACCAATTGATTCTGAAATATTTTTTTAGTGCTTAAAAGTACTTATTGATGTGTATTTCCAGCTGCACCAACTGCTAATGATGACAGCCACTGGGGCGTGATTGGAGGGACCAACGCAACCGTCAATGAGGCCCCCTACATGGTGTCCCTGAGGAACACCAGCAACATTCATTTGTGCGGAGGCTCCATCCTGAACTCCCGCACCATCCTCACTGCTGCCCATTGCGTTGTTGGGTAAGCAATCATTTTCCCACGAAAACAGCGCTATAGAAGTAATCCAATTATTATTATTATTATTACGTATCATCATAAAAATTGTAATTTAGATAATTGTGTTCAAGCCACAGACAGACGACTTATTTAAAGGATATTCGTAGATACGTACATTCTAACCATAGGATTTAATTAAATATTTGTATTTATTGAAGATATATAAATAAATGTAAGTGTTACATTCTACTATTTTAACAGAAATACCGTAGAATACAGTCTGACTTTTTATATGTGACCGGATAAATCAACACAAGTATGATTGGGGAAACTTTTTAAATTGATATAATATCATTAAAAGTACGATTAAAAAAAACAGATCGAAAATCTAATCTCACCCAACCTAACCAATAAATGCATTCCTTAAATTAAAAAAAAAACAAAAGGTTGTCGGGCAATTTACTACTAGAAAGTGTGCCGATTCATATATGTCTTGATTTATCATGGAACCATGGCGCTGCTATCGTTTAAATGAATTTAATTGGTAATACCAATTCGGCTCATAGGACGATTAATGTACTTTTATAACAGCACAATGGTCCAAGTGCACATTTATTACTTCAACCAAACGGTTAATAGAAATTATTATTTTTTTTAAATTATCAGCACAGTGCTATTTTGTAATAAGTCAACACAAAGTTACTAATTTCCAAAAAAATTCAACATTCTGTCTTCCCTCTTTGGTCCTTACTATTGGCTGTTCATGATAGTTCTCGATGGGGTTTCAGTCAGAGCTTAGATAAGAAAAAAAAATCATTTTAATCTGTGTTCGGTGAATCTTTTCATTTTTAATTAGATTTTCAAATGTAAAAAAGGCGATAATTTTTTTTGGTCCAAACAACAATCCTGTGGTACCAATGATCGATCCAATAGTACTTTATTATCTGCTTTAGTTCTGATCTTTTTTAAAACTCGTACATAAAAACTTTGTACCAAAGTAACTTCATTTTTCTGCTTGAATTGCTATTTTGTATTTAAGACCTCTCAAATATAATGTTTAAAATGGATTATGATTTTTTTAAATTGCTGAATATTGAAAAACATTACAGGTAAATGGTCATTTTTTCCACTCGCTCGGTTTTGCTTTTTGTGAGGTTGGTGCGCCGCGCCAAAATACGAAGATGTTGCCTTTGGGGATGAGAGGTATACCTTACACTTTACGAGATCGAATGACAGGAAATATTCAATAGGAAGAGAATGTTCTGTCCATAAGTGCGTTCTGAATTAAGCTAATTTACCTTTGTCTTGATCGTCTTTACCACAATTTGGGAGTTAATTACAAATAACCTCCTTTGAGAAAACCGCCAGTGGTCCATATTGAAATCTGAAATGTTTTTACTTTTCCAACAGCCGTACACCTGACTCACTAAGGGTTGTCGTAGGAACCATCTATCTAAACTCCGGAGGCACCGAGTACTCTGTGACCAGGATCACATCCCACGCCAGCTACAACCAGGTCACCATCGTCCATGACATCGCCGTCGTCATCACCAGCACTGCCATCACCACCGCTATCAACGTGGCCCCCATCGCCCTGTCTACTGACACCACTGGCGTTGGAGTATCCGTCAAGCTGACTGGATGGGGAAGAACAAGCGTGAGTCTACTAACTACACTATTTTTAAACATCAAAATCCTTCTTCAATCATTTCCTCAATGTTGAGGATCGTGACCCCCATTCAAATTTTCTTTGTGAACAAGGTTCATTGAAGGACCTCGGACATGGAGGGCCGCGGACACCGATGTTCCGAATGCCAGAGATATTTGAAAATTCCAACGCATCGGTGATCTCCCTCTGTCTCTTTTGTCTTCCACTTTTCCGGTGATCGTGGGTTTCTTCAAGCTTTAACTAAATAACTTGATAATAATTCGATTAAACAGTTTTTCCAACAGCTATGTTTAGGCCACACGCGATTTTTTACTACAGAGCTGACACGACAAAGCATTACGCAAACAAACTAGTAGAGCTTAATAAAAGCATTTATAGGTGCTTTTTGAAATGTTATGAATTTTTCAATATTTCAACCATCTAAGTATTCAAAAAATCTTTGCAATAAAAATCAGCTGTAAAATTATACAACAAACTCCCACTTAATATCAAGAAATATGGCACTCAGTAATTGCATCTCCTAGTGAGGAGGACTATGAAAAAAAATTGATAATATATATATTTATATATAATTTATTTTTTTTCCTTCCTCATTCTAATAAAGTGCTTCCATAAACAAATTAAATTCACCATGGAAATAGGAATCAACACCACTTTAAATTTTTTAGACCTCATGCTTATAACCATCAGTTATAAACAATAAAATAGATTTTTAAATTTACCGTAAACCCACTTATACAGACACAACCATCCATAAAACCTCAAATCATCCAACCTCCCACAAACATTCCGCTTTCCACTCGATGATTCGCCGGTTGGTTACGGTCCCGTTATCAAATGCTAATTTTTCATTAGAACTATCCATAATTAAACAAATCGCAATAAATAACGGTTATCAGGAAAACTTAGTCATTAACATGCTAAATAAAAACTTTAAAAAATGTCGTCAAATAAGTTTTTGTTCAACAGTACCCTCCCTAATAATAATATAATAAATAATAATAATCAACCGTACCAATGGCGTAGAATCTCATATATCAATAACTTTTGTCAACAAAGCATTAAAAATCTTCCATCAGAGATTAAACCAGCATTTTACACGGACAATACCTTAGGTAAATTTTTAATTAATGGTAAAGATAAAGAAGACAGTTTAGGCCACTCGGGCATATATTCACTTCAAAGAAATGATTGCCCGGCGTTCTATGTAGGCAAAACGTCGCGTAATGTTAATATCCGGATAAAAGAATACTTAAGATGCCTAAATAATAATGGGTTCTCCGAATTTGCTAACCATCTCTTAGAAACAGACCACACATTCAATAAAAATACAAGCACTAGTTTACTACATAAAAATGGAACCGGCATTCGACTAGATAACTTAGAGGCATTAGAAATAAGGAAAGCCAAAAACACTAATAGTAGACTCATAAATAATCAAATAAATGTAAATAAAAGTCCAATCTGTAAATTATTCCCAATAAACAAAGTACACACCCTTCCAGGTCAGCAGGTACCTGCTGATCTCCCACCCTTGGCCATTCACTCGCCCGTTTGTATCAATGTATAACACATGTGCATCCTAGTTCATAGTTTAGTTGTATACTGCCCTGAAGAAGCTACGGTAGTAGCGAAACCCGGTCGGCTAAAGTATAAATAAAAATGATATAAAACAATGTTATTGTTTTATTTTTTAAATTATAATCTCACATCACCAAGATACCGCTTCATATGAAAATATATAATTATGTATTTTTTGTATTTATACCTTACATTAAAATATCAATATTACATAGAAACTAATAAGAAAAAAACAATAAATAAAAAGGTGGGAAAATAATGTTCCTGGACTATCGCCACACTCCGGCAATGTTTACACATTTGATCCTATTAGCATAATTATTAAGTGAAGATGTTATTTGTGCAATGTTTGAAGACTTTAGCTAAGAGAAGAATTGAACCAACGGCGCCTGTTAACTCAGCCACTGACCGGTAGAATTAGTTTGTCAAGTTTGATTGAAGAATGCAGAACTTGGTCTTGCTCTTCATTAACGATGGTGTTTCGATATTACATAACAGCAAGTAGCATTTTAATTTCTCAATGCTGGCTTGTTCTTTATATTATATTTTCAGTACCCTGGAACATTACCCAACACCCTCCAGAAGATCACCCTTACCACTATCTCCGATGCTGACTGCAAGAGCATGCTGTCCTTTAGAAGACCCACCTACGAAACCCAAGTGTGCACACTCACCAAGGCCGGAGAGGGAGCTTGCCACGTAAGCTATTCGGTTGTTATATTCTTTGGGTGTTGTTGCATAGGCACATTTATAGTCTAAGTGCTTATTGCCAGCAAAATTCCATCACGCCGTTTCCGCTGAGGGGTTTACAGAATTGTAAAAGAACTAGAAATAATGGTCGTGACACACTACCTCCTGTCTCTTGGATCCATGAATACCGAACTATATTTGTGTTTCTCTCCATTACCGCGTAACTTCAGATGGTGATTATTCTATAGTGCGAGCTCATCTTTACTTTCCTTGCAGAGCCTAACATATGTAAATATGTTTCATCGTTCTTGAATAGTATTTAACAGACAAACAAATCCAACCGTCCTACGATTGATGAGATAAGTGTGGATGTCATTGTAACCCACCCACGCCACTAGCTACGACAGTTAGAATGATCACCGATCTGGTTATCGAATAAAAATTAAGCATTTACATCGGTTGAAGTCAGGCGGTCAAAAATGTTTTAAAAGATCAGATGAGAATTGCTTATTTTTATCCTGTTACTTGTTAGATTACTTCAATTATTCTAGTACTAAAAGTAAGTATTTTCCCACCATTGTAAATTACTGATGTCCTCTTTCATTCCTTAGGGAGATTCCGGTGGTCCACTCGTCTCTGGAACATCCCAGGTCGGTATCGTCTCCTGGGGAGAACCTTGCGCTAAGGGTTTTCCTGATGTCTTCACCAGGGTCAGCTCCTACATCGACTGGATCAAAACCAACGCCCAAACATAAATATTTAATTAATTTTTATAACCCTGCAAATTTTTACCAAATTTGAAATTTACCATATGACTGAAAGATTATAAGAACGTTAATGAAATTAAAAAAAACCAAACTCCGAATAGACCACGCATTTTATTATTATGTTGTTAAATAAAAACTGCAAACCATATTGCAGAAGAATGTCCACTCCACTAATTCCTCTATGGTAAGCAAAGCAACTCCCGATGTCGTCGACAAATTGAAATTCTCACCATCCCACAGTGACCTTAACACACTCTAGAAATGTTAACATTGGTATTAAGGAACTCCTGAGGTGTTTAATTAATAATAACTCTTCTAAATTCGCCATCCATCTTTTGGAAACGAATCATTTGTTCGATATAAAAGGGGGTTTAGAAATTTTACGTACAAATACCATGGGTTAATAATCAGATTAGTTAGAAATTTTATAAATATGGAAAAGCATCAACAGTGAATTAAGTATAATTACTAAACAAATCGTTTTTATAAAGAGCCACCTTCAAATTATAATCATTACAGATCAATAGACTAACAAGAAAGGTAGAAGACAGAAAGGTATTCAATGAATAATCAATTGGAGAAAACGCCCGACTCCCCTTTAATATATCCCTTGTAGTTTAGCTTTACTTGTCTGCAATAATAGTAGGTGTCTAACACGTGAATGTAAATAAGAAATGTAAATACGAGAGTGACAATTCACTGGGAATTTAGTCGCTGATATCTAAGGAGAACTATAAGAATGACATGATGTGTAGCTCCTTATTGTAATGAAATATTTTACAAACCAATCCATCTTAACATACCTGGTTACCAGAGCCATCTTAAGGGCCTATTGTCACAGTGAGTTTCTGGCCCTTTTTCTATTCCTAAAACCTACAGGAAAACAGTAGAGGGAAAAGTGATATTTCTATAATTAAGGGGTTTAAGCAAGACAGAGCTATGCCTCTGAATCGTCATTTGGAGATATGAGCATATAAAAGTTTATAAAAATTGAAAAAACTGATATTATCATTTTGAATTACCTGTGTACTGATTTATGTACATAACAGTTCTTTTGCATTTGGAATAGTAAAAAAGGGTATTTACTTTTAAAAACATCATTTTTTTATGACTGGCAAATAACGACATTAAAAGCATAAATACTGTTTTCGCTATAAATTGTAAAACAGGTTGTTCATCATCTTCCTCTTGTTCCTACACAATGTTCTGGATGACATCTTTTCCAATGCCCCTTTGGTAGTTTTGATGGAGTCGGACCTGTAAGACTCCGATCTTACATTTTGTGTTACATAAAAAAAGAAAACCGTTGTTTTTGGACATATACGAGTATGTCTTCAATTTATTTTTAACTGGCTGATGTGTACCCGCCCTTGCTCGGGATTTTTTTTTTGGTATAAAGTTATGAAGTTGTGAATTCTTGCATGGCATTGGGGTGCCATAATTGTTTTGACAGCGAAAGTAACTATCTCCAAATAAATAAATATTCATTTGAATATTTTATTTCATTCCAAACGTTTGTTTCAAAATATATGTAAATCATAAAGTTCTTAAGTAGGTACCTAGTCGTATTTTCCATTTTGAAAATATTCTAACAAAAAATTCTACTTCTTTTGAATATAAACGATATTGCAACAGTTTTACATATTGGATTTCATTCAAACTACTTTCTAAACCTTCCCGACACTAACAAAATAAAACTGTGCCATTTTCAGTGAAACCGGTCAAGTAATTTTTTGAGAAAATCGAGGACAAACAAACAAACAAACGTACATTGATTTTTATATATATATATATATATATATATATAGATAACTTATGAAAGCTTGTTAACCTCACCGTAATATTTAATTAGAAGAAGATTATATTAACCAATCCTAAATGGAACACGAAACCGAAAAAACTACAGAAAATAAAAAGGTGTCAGTCGCATCTGGGAATCGAACCCAGGGTGTGTGTTTTACCGGGACAATCGCTCCACTATCTGAGCTAATGAGACCGAGAACGCAAATCCCGTTTTTTAAGGAAGATTCCATAACTTTTTACTTAGGGTTAAAACCTTCTTGCTTATCTGCGGGTCTGGTTCCCTCGGATTACAGCTGTCAGCCGAATTTAGCGAGCGACATTCATCAAAAATGTCTAATATAAATATTTGCCTTGTTTTAACAAAAGAAAAACTCAATATTAAGTGTTATAATATTTATTAAATATGCATCTTCACTTAAATCGTCTGACGATCACCTTACTGCTATATCCTCCGAAGGGCGTAAATCTAACGATAACCAAGAAATCTCTAACAAGTCATCTGAATTATTTCGTAAAATTAGTTATACGAATAGTAAAAAATTATTGTTTGTATTCTCCTGTAATATTTTCAGTCTGTGGTTTAAAGGGCCTTACCTAGTTAGTTAGTTACCTATTTACAGTCGATATATAATATAAGTAAACTGTTCATGTTTTACAACGTCGTAGTAATTATAAATCTACTGCTTTTATTACCCACCTATTACGCTGAAACTACCTACTTACATAGTATCTACCTTCTCACCTGTTTTATACTTATGTTATTATATTATGCACTAAACTCTTTCTAATACTCTTTTGTACAACCTTCTGTTATAATGTAACCACAGGTTAAACTATTATGCATGCGATAATTACGCTGTGACTGCATACATTATATTGAACCTACTTACTTCTTTTACACTTTATTTATTATTTTATGTGTACATTATTGTACTCCCTTGTAAAACTATGTAATAAATGTATCCATATGTAAAAGCCTTCTAGGCGTGAATAAATAAAATAAATAAATAAGTAATACATAAGATCAGAATAATATGTATATTATGTATATTATGTTCGTGGTTAATTTGGAGAACTCCATTTTAATTTTTTTGATTATTAACTATTTGATTATAGTTTTAAAAAGTTCTGTTAGGTAATAATTATTACGTGTGACAGCTGTTCCGCCTTCTGAAGGCTAAATAGTAAGTATAATTATGATTATTCCCACATGTATTTCCAAACTTCAGAACATTCCTCGTTGTTGAAAAAAGTCCTTTTTGCACATTTCTTAGGAATCGTAAGATTCTTTTCTACTGTTAACACCGCACAAGAGTTCCAAATGCTACCTACCGTCGGCGGGACTATGGCCCTCCCCACTTGGAGAATGTTGCGAGATTAAACGTAGTGGGCGGGGCGGGGAGGAGATGTGAAAGAGAAATGTTGATAAGAAAATTGTGGGGATGTATCTGGCTATTCAGATCTTGTTCAAGTACACGGCTAAAGCCATTTCAGACAATGTTTGGATTTCGAATGGTGGTCTTTCACTAAAGCGATACTGAAATTATCTACCATTCATGAAACCTACCCCAAATATAGGATATAATATTTTGAAACCACCAGACCATGTACGTCGTCTAAGAATAAGTCAAATTCAAAATTGTAACAAAAAAAAACAAATTTAAATTAGATTATTACATTCTAAAACCCTTACACTGATAATTTTTTTTTCTTTATACAGACAGTGCTGGAGTAATTCAATGGTTTTCCTGCATTAGCATTCTGAAGAAATCTGTGAATTATTTTTTTTTTCGATAAAGACCAATACACGGTATGTTAATTTTTCATGTTTTATGTTGTAAAATATTTATGTACATTTTAATACTGTATTATATTTACAGTCCTCCTTGAGGATTCCTGGTCCGAGGCGGGCTGTGGGTTATTACGTTGTTATTACTGTTACATGTGCTGTCTTCATAATTTTTACAATTTCCTCATCATCATGTTTACTTACATTTTAAATGGTTTTCGAACTTTTGTTCACCTGTGGTATTCCTAATACTAGTTGGAAGAGTATTATTCAATTTTGTAGCTTGTAATTTTTAGTTATTCTGGCCAAAAGAAGTATTCAATCTTGGAATTTTATTTTATTTTAATTTATTTTATTTATTTATATCTATATATTATACAATACCATTTTACATAATGTGTTTTTTAAACAATTAAAGTGATTTGCATGGCGTTTTATAATGTGGAGTGTGAGGTAGGTGTGAAGAGGTGATACTGTGAATGGAGTGTTATATGTGTCGTGACCACCTCGCTAGGAGAACCTGTGCTGAGGTGTTCACGTGGATGTATTAAATATGTTACAAGTATTGATGTGTATTGATTAGTTTTGTTTTAATATTTTAGTTTTGCTATGTAAATGTGAATTAGGTAAAGATTTTAAGAGAAGTATATTATTTATTTCTTTGTTACAGTAATATAAAATCAATTAAGAGAATTAGAATTGAGGTTTTTGTCCTTAAATTGTGTTGGTCAGTACAATAGGTACTCAGTTTTTCCTTTAAAAGTGAGTAGAAATTTAAAAAAAAAATCTTACGTAGTACTGAAAACATTAAATTAATAAAAAAAAACAATTACCTAGTTCTTATAGGTACTTTTTAGATAATTTTTATTAGAATTTTTTGTAGTTTCACGAGCTGCTTCATGTGGGTGTTTGAGGCAGATTCCAATCCAATAATCCCATATTTTATATGTGATTGACAGAGAGCATAGTGGACTTTATGCTTTTCGCCAGAAAAACTTAAAATTACATGATACAAAATTGAATAATACTCTACCAAGTAGTATTAGAAATACCACAGATAAACGAAGGTTCAAAAACAATTTAAATTGTAAGTAAACATGGTGATGAGGAAATGGTAAAAACTACACAAGTAACAGTAATAACTACGTAATAGCCCACAGAAGGGGAATGTGAATAAAATAAAGTATTAAAATGTACACATATATTTTACAATATAAGACATGATAGATTAACGTACGGTGTGTTATCTTTATAGAAAAAAAACCTCAGATTTCTTAACAATGCGGGAAAAACATCGCATTACTCCAGCCCTGTCTGTACAAACAAAAAAATATAAGTTTATTATTGTAAGGGTTTTAGTATGAAAGAATCTAAATTAAAGGTGTTTTTTTTTTTTTTTATATAACAAAAGACAAACATTCCCGGCATACGAATGGCCTAACAATATTTTTTAAATCTCTCACTACCATCACAGTAAGCGGAAGTTGTTGCTTGTGTCGTGATGGAGGACTTAACCAGCTGAAAAATTGAACTCACCATGCCTGGGAGAGACCCGGACGCGGAATCAACTCACCCACCGGCTGTATTATTATACGTATTTTTATTTATTATTACAATTTTGAATTTGACCTATTCTTAGACGACGTACATGGTCGGGTGGTTTCAAAGTAATTTATACAATATTAGGGCTAGGTTTCGTGAATGGTAGATACTTACAGTATCGCCCTAGTGAAAGACCACATTTCAGAATGGAAACATTGTTTGAAATGGCTTTAGCCGTATATTTTAAAAATATCTGAATAGCCAGATACTTCCCAACAATTTTCTTTCCCACATTTCTCCTTCCCATCTCCTCCCCGCTCCACCCTCTATGTTCAATCTCGCAACATTCTCCAAGTGGGGAGGCCATAGTCCCGCTGATGGTAGGGAGCAGTTGGGACTCTTGCGCTGTATTAACAATTAAAAAGAATCTTAGGATTCTTGAGAAATATGCAAAAAATACTTTTCTCAACAACGAGGAATGTTCTGAAGTTTGGAAATACATATGTGACTAATCATATTTAAATTTACTATTTAGCTTTCGGAAGGCGGAGGAACTAGTGGAGTAGACATTTTTCTGCAATATGGTCTGTAGTTTGTATTTGACAACATAATAATAAAATACGTGGTCCATTAGGGGTTTGTTTTTTTTTATTTCATTAACGTTATTATAATCTTTAGGTCATATGGCTTGCAAGGTTTAATTGTAGGGTTATAAATATTACGTAAATATTTATGTCTGGGAGTTGCTGTTGATCCAGGTGACGTAGGAGCTGACCCTGGCGAAGACATCAGGAAGACCCCTGGCGCAAGGAGATCCCCAGGATACGATACCGACCAGGGAAGTTCCAGAGACGAGTGGACCACCGGAATCTGACTAAGGAATGAACGTGGACATCAGTAATTTACAATGATGAGAAAAGACTTACTTTCGGTGTTAGAATAATTGAAGTGATATAACAAGTAACAGGATCAAACAAAGCAATTCTCATTTGATCTTTTAAAACATTTTTGAATGCCCGACTTAAACCGATGTAAACGTATTTTTTATTCAGACTTTGTATTGTCAATTAATTTTAAATATATTTTTTTTAATTCAGCCTTAATGATTTATTTTTATTCGAAAACCAGATCGGTTATCATTCTAATTGTCGTAGCTAGTGGCGTCGGTTACAATGACACCACACTTATCTCATCAATCGTAGGACGGTTGGATATGTTGGTCTGTTAAAGACTATTCAAGAATGATGAAACATATTTACATATGTTAGGCTCTGCGAGGAAAGTAAAGATGAGCTCACACTATAGAATAATCCCTCTGAAGTTACGCGGTAATGGAGAGAAACACAGATATAGTTCGATATTCATGGATCCTAGTGGACAGGAGGTGTTGTGTCACAACCATTATTTCAAGTTCTTTTACATTTCTGTATACCTCTCAGCGGAATCGGAGTGATGGAAACTTTCTGGCAATTACGGCTTAGACGCTTAGAATATAAATGTGCCGGTGCAACAACACTCAAAGAATATAACAACTTACCACGCAAGCTCCCTCTCCGACCTTGGTGAGTGTGCACACTTGGGTGTCGTAGATGGTGTCAGAGGACATCCTGCTCTTGCAGTCAGCATAGGAGATGGTGGCAAGGGTGATCTTCTGGAGGGTGTTGGGTAATTGGGTTCCAGGGAACTGAGAATACAACAAAAAGAACAAGCCACCAATGAGACATTTAAGTGTTACTTGTTGTTCGGGAATATCGAAACACTATCGTTAACGAAGACAAAGACCAAGTTCTGCATTCAGACCATGACCAAATTTGTCGAACTAATTCTACCGGTGAGTTGCTAAGTTGACAGGCGCCGTTGGTTCAACTCCTCTGTTGGCTAAGTCTTCAAATAACATCTTCCCTTTATAAGTATGCTGGTAGGATCAAATATGTCAACATTGCAGCAGTGTTGCGATAGTCCAGAAACAAAATTTCCATACTTTTTTTATTTTTATTTTATTTTTATTAGTTTCCACATAATATTGATATTTTAAGGTAAGGTGTAAATATTAAAAAAAAACATACGTATTATAGATTTTTTTGTATAGTCCTACTCAGGGGAGATGTAATTATTGATTGACTTACTTTTTTGATGTTAAGTGGGAGTTTGTTGAATAATTTTACAGCAAAAAATCATAGCTTCTTTTTCCAAAGGTCGCACTTAGGTATATTTAGCTTGTCTAGTTGTTTGCTCTAGTATTATGATCATTAGGAGTCAGCCATTTTCATTTTTAAGATGATTGGATAGAACGTTTTTGGCAAAAGATTTTTTGAATACTTAGAACGTTGAAATGTTGAAGAATTCATAACTGTTGAACATTTCAAAAAGCACCTATGAAAGTTTTTATTAAGCTCTTCTAGTTTATTTGCCTAATGCTTTTTTTTATATGAATACCGCACAAGAGTCCCAAACTGCTCCCAACCGTCTGGAGCCAGTGAGACTATGGCATTCCCAATTGGGGAATGTTGTGAGGCTGAAGGTATTGGGGGAGGGGAAGGAGAAGGGGAGAGGAAGGTGGGGAAATACCTGGCTATTCAGATCTGGTCACCAAACACGGCTAAAAGCCATTTCAAGCAACGTTTCAATTCTGAATGGTGGTCTTTCACCAGGGCGATACTGAGAGTATCTTCCACTCTGGAACGTGCGCAAATATACTATATATTATTTTTAAATGAATTAATTGTGAAACAACACAAATTAATTAAATAAAAATTACTTGCGCACGCCGGTATTTGAACCCGCGACCTTCGGATTCGTAGTCGAGAGCCTTACCCCTCGACCATGGAGGCTTTGTCGTGTTTTCTCCGTAAAAATCGTATATGGCCTTATCATAGCTGATGGAAAAGCTGTTTAATCGCACTATTGTCAAGTTATTTAGTTAAAGCGTGAAGAAACCCACGATCACTGGAAAATTGGAAGACAAAAGAGGCAGAGGGAGATCACCGATGCGTTGGAATGATCAAATATCTCTGGCATTCCGAACATCGGTGTCCGCGGCTCTCCATACAGCGCAGGAACCTTCAATGAGCCTTATTTACAAAGAAAATTTGAATGGGGGTCACGATCCCCAACATTGAAGAAATGACTGAAGAAGTTTGATCTTGAAAATAGTGTAGTTAGAGTAGACTCACGCTTGTCAATCCCCATCCAGTCAGCTTGACGGATACTCCGGCGCCAGTGGTGTCAGTAGAAAGGGCGATGGGTGCCACGTTGGTAGCGGTAGTGATGGCGGTGCTGGTGATGACGACGGCGACGTCATTCTCGAAGGTGGTCACGTTGTAGCTGGCGTGGGATGTGATCCTGGTCACAGAGTATTGGGTGCCTCCGGAGTTCAGGTAGATGGTTCCTACGACAACCATCATAGAGTCAGCTGTACGGCTGTTGGAAAAGTAAATACATTTCAGTTTTCAATGGCGGTTTTGTCAAAGGAATGTATCTGTAGTGAACTCCCAAATATTGGCAACGATGACCAAGACAAAGGTAAATTAACTGAATTCAGAACGCACTTATGGATAGAATATTCCTATTGAATATTTCATGTGAACATTTGATCTCGTAAAGTGAAAGGTATACTTCTCATCCCAGAGCCAACATCTTCGTATTTTGTGCGCAGCGCACAAACGTCCCAAAAAACAAAACCGACTGCACTTAAGTCTAAAATTTCACATCTTATAAACGACCTATTTTTTCCGACCGAGTGGAAGAAATGACCATTTACCTGTACTGTTTTTAATATTTAGCAATTTTAAAAAAAATCGTAATCCTTTTCAAATATTACATTTGTGAGGTTTTAATACAAAACAGCAAAGCAGACCATTTAAATCTTAAATATGCAAAAATGAAGTTACTCCGCTACAAGCGTTTTATATACGTGATATAAAAAATACCATAACTAAAACAGATAATAAAGTACAATTGGATGGGTCATTGGGACCACAGGCGGTGCCCTGACACTTTTTATGAAATTCGCCAGTTGTCACTTTCGGACAATATAATATTTGTGTGCGCCACGAAGAAAGCAAACACAGTAAGTAAGAATTTATTATTGGAGGCATAAACCATTATTGTTGTTTAGTCTAAAAAAATATCGCCTTTCCTTTATTTTGAAAACTAATTAAAAACGAAAAGATTTATTGAACAGAGATTTAAACGATTTTTTTCCTATCTAAACTCTTATTCAAACCCCATCAAGAACATTCACGAGCCGCCAATAATAATGACCAAAGAGGGAGAAAGAATGACGAGATTTTTGGAAATTAGTTACTTTATATTGACTTATTTCAAAATAGCACTGCGCTGATAATTTTTTTTTTAAATAATTTCTATTCACCGTTTGGTTGAAGTAATAAATGTGCACTTGGACCATTGTGCTGTTATAAAAGTACATTAATCGTTCTATGAGCCATATTGGTATTACCACTTAAAACCATTAAACGATAGTAGCGCCATGGTATGGTTCCATGATAAATCAACACATGAATGAATTGGAACACTTTTTAAAAGTAAAAATAAAAGAACCCGTCAACCTTTTATTTATTTATTTTTTAAATTTAAAGAAAGCATTTAATGGTTAAGTTACGTGAGATTAGGTTTTCGATCTGTTTTTTTTTTAGTTTCTTCAAACGATTGGTAATTTTGTGGCGTCATTATTAAATAATTAAAAATGTACTTTGTTTACACCACTTTCATAAAAAAAAAAATATATCTCTACATGTTTCGACAGCAATGCTGTCATCCTCAGGAATATATAAAAACTAAAAAATAATTTCAAGTATGAACAAATAATAAAAATTAGAACAATAATTTAAGAATTGTTATGAAGCAAGTCCCTAACAACTAAGGTTGACAAACCGACCAGGAATTGACCATGAACAAGAATTAGTTGTCTATGATAATAATTTCCTAGCCGCTCGGTTTGGGAAGGGGAGGGGGGAAAGCGACCGCAGGGGAGCTTTGGAAGACAGAGCGGTCTCACTCGAGTCTGCCCGCCCTGAAAACTGGTATCGTTCCAAAATTTCACTTATTTATTTTCCTTTTTTTTTGATAAAACAGAAATCATTTAAAATCACTCAATATCATTCTATCCTTTAATAATCTGAAGGCGTCCACAGAAAGGTTAAAGCTTTTCCTAAGCCATTAGAAGCAGCTATAAAAATATAGACCTGACTGCCAGGTATTTTTAAATAGCAAAAGAGAGTTGTTTTTATTTTGAATTCCCTATTCCTGTTTCTATTTATATGTATTAGTTTTTATTAATGTTAACTCAGCGGTAATTTCGAAAATTGTCCATCAACGAACCGACAACACGATTAATAGATGGATGTATCGTTTTTTATGTACATCCATCTACCCTGAAGTGAGCTAGTCGGGAACATTCTATATAATAGATCTATTGGTGAACTTTACTAAGATTGCAAATTCAAATGTGCTTACGAACTGGATCGAAAGATTATGCATTGTGACAGAATATACAAATGATAAACATAAACAAAAAATAATAAAAGTTCGTAAGTAATTAATCAAAAATGTTATAAAAAATCATTTTAAAACATTGAATAACAAATTTATTGAAAATAAAATATTGGAAATTAAAAAAAAATATTATTATTATTAATATTAATATAAATTTAAGAGATAGCTATTTAAAAAAATTTTTATTTATTAAATTTAAATCACTATTAATACTTTTTCTTATTTCTACAATTTCAAATTTATTTAATTGTAAACCGGTTGTATTTATATGTAAATTTTTTAAACCTTTATTTATATCTAACGAATGATTGTTTTCTACAATATGATTTGCAAATTCAGAATAATTGTTATTATTTAAAAACCTTAGGCGTTCCTTAACTCTAATACTAAAATTACTAGAAGTCTTTCCTTTATAAAAATAGTTGCAATCATTACAAATCAATTTATTATTTATTATCCGACTTATTCAAAATATTACCTTTATCTTTGTTATTTAAAAAATGTTTTTTTTTAAATTTATTATTAATATAAAAAGCTGGTTGGATAGTATTTGGCAAGTTTTTAATTATTAAATTTGCGATATTATAATTGAAAAACAATGTTTTTCTCCACTCTTTACATAGTTATTTGTGGATATACATAAGATTCAATAGTTTTTTTCTTATACTTTTTGTTAAATATATTATTTATTAATCTAGTACTATTACCGTTATTTATTGCAATCTGTTAAATTAAATTTAATTATTTGTTAAAATTATTATTTGGTAAGAGGTACATTAACTAATCTACTAAGCATAGAATGAAAAGCTGATATTTAAAAAAAAAAAGGATGATTAGAAGTATTATGTATAACTATGTCTGTATTACATACATTTTTACATCATCCGAAATATGAAAACACAAAGATTTATTTTCACAATGTCATGCACTCATAGTATAAGAGTATTATATTATGCATTTGTGTATTATGTATCATGTAGATTAGGCTATTACTATTTTTATTAAAAAAAAGTAGTATCTACAAATTAAAAACCTTTCCCTTTGTAACTTCTCTGTGGCATGCACTTATTCCATACATTATTATACCTTCATATATATTATAAATATGTTACACTTATATACCAACTATTCATCGCGTTATTTTTTTTTAAAGTCCTGTACACATAATCATTTTAATGTTAAAATATATAAAATCCCTTTGGGGCGTTAATGAATAAATAAATAAGTAATGAAAATAAAACAATAAATTTGTTTATAACCACGAGAATTTTATTTAATTTTATTACGACCGACCGGTTTCGCTTAACATAAGCATCTTCAGGGTACAAAAATTAAACTGACAGTTTAATTTTTGTAATTTTTGTACCCTGTTTAATTTTACGTACCCAGTTTACGTACCCAGTTTTTTTGTACCCAGTTTTTTTGTACCCAGTTTAATTTTTGTACCCTGAAGATGCTTATGTTAAGCGAAGCCGGTCGGTCGTAATAAAATTAAATAAAATTCTCGTGGTTATAAACAAAGTTATTGTTTTATTTTCATTAAATATGTCTAACCACAAAGTGACTGCTTTCTATCAAAATAAATAAGTATCTTTACGATATATATTAAATTCAAATTAAATTTAACAAGAGAAATATTTAAGTCCAAGAAATTAATCCTAAAATTTTGTCCTATTTCTGTGGTGAATTTAATTTTTTTATGGATTTTATTTAGGAAATTAAGATAAATATTAAGTTGCCTTTCAGTACTAGTACATGTACAAAAAACGTCATCTACATATCTTTTCAAAAATAAACTTATTTTAATAATAAAGCAGAACTATTAAAAATCTTGTTCTCTAAATTGTTTAAAAATATATCAGCTACTAAAGGGCTAATAGTAGAACCCATTGCTAAGCCATCCTTTTGCTCAAAAATATTATTATCAAATTGAAAAAAGTTTTGTTTTAAAACATCATTAAATAGCTTATATAAATTTTGTGATAAGTTCTTAAGAATATTCGATGAATTTAGTTATTCATAATAAATTTGCATTCATCTAGCGGAAAACTATCAAATAAATTAACTACATCAAATGATACTGAAATTGCATTATTAGGGACATATAAAGTTTTTAATTGATCAACCAATTCTAGGGAATTTTAGTTGTATTTAGGTTTGAAAACATTGAAATCCAAAATTATTCTATTAATTGTAGATGCTAATTTATAACTAGGGGCATTACAGTTAGAAACTACAGGTCTAATGGGTTAATCAATTTTATGATTTTTTAATAAGCTATATAATTTAACGATTTTTTAATGTCAATCTAATATTTTTAAATAAATAAATATTATTTTCACTTTTGCAACTTTTCAATGGATTTATAATATCAACTTGAGATTTACTAATTGGGTTTTTATTAACTATTTCAAAATGATCACTTTTCAAAAAATCCACAGTTTTTTAACATACTTGTATACAAAATAACTACAGAATTTCCTTTATCAGCTTCAGTGATAGATTTGTCGCTAAAGTAAATTTGGAAATATTAATTTTATATTCCATTTCGTCAATTGGTTTTCGTTTCACAAAAGAATTATTTGATTGCACATTTTTAAACGATTTCACCACATTTATAATGAAAAGAATTTTCATAATTAATCAGAGCACAATTTAGATCACCAGCTAAACACTCCAATTGTTATTTATTACTTAAAGTGTTAAGATTATGGTTAAGGCCTTTAGATAATAAATTTATTTTTTCACTTTTAAACACATATTTTGTGTAGTTAATCACACGATCCTTAGTTTTTTAGTTTTTCATTTTCATTTTCATTTTATCATTATTATATTGATTTATATTTATAATTTTTGATAATTTATCAAGTTTTTTTTTAATAAAACGTTCTTTCTTACTAAAAGCTTTTATACTCGAAATAAACCTAACGTGATCATCGAACATGTCCCATTCAATAGGAAGTGAATTAAAAGTTAAATCCATTTATAGCACTTTGATTATAATTTTAATATTATTACGATTTTTAGAAGTATTTTTTGCCATTTTAGACGAATTTGAAGTAGTTTTAAATTTTAAATTAATGTAGTTTGGAATTATTTGACGTTTCTGGCACTATCATATGGTCAGGGTATAGATATCTATGAATATCCTTTAAATAAGTCGTCTGTCTGTGGCTTGAACACAATTATCTAAATTACATTTTTTATGATGATACGTAATGATTGCTTACTCAACAACGCAATGGGCAGCAGTGACGATGGTGCGGGAGTTCAGGATGGAGCCTCCGCAGAAATGGTTGTTGTTGGTGAACCTCAAGGACACCATGTAGGGAAACTCATTGACGGTTGCGTTGGTCCCTCCAATCACACCCCAGTGGCTGTCATCATCAGCAATTGGTGCAGCTGGAAATGCACATCAATAGGTAACTCCTAAGCAATAAAAAAATTTCAGAATCAATTGGTTGCCTTGTAATTTTTTTTAAATAATACGTTTTTGAAATATTCCTGAATTTTTTTCAATTTTATTCTATAAGTCATTCAGAATTACCAAAACGGCTACGATTGGCATAAATAACAGTACGCAGGTACTTGGGTTTTCTATCTTTTACCTGTTTGTCATAATTTTTAGTATTAGTTTAACTGAGATAAATATTATTGTTTAATATAGTTGAGCATATTGCCTGCTTTATATTACAAAAATAATAATAACGATCATAATTAACAATTTCGCAAAAGGATACACATCTCTTCACAATGTTGCAATTCTAGTAAATTTTAAACCAGACAAATATAATTTAATTCCTGAAATCGGGACGGGAAACAAAATGTGGATACGAGTTCACTAGAATTTTTGCCTCGAAGATAGTTATTACCGTTTTTTTTTATTTTTTATTATTCATTTCTATTTATTTACAGACAATTTTTATAATATAACCAACCGTATTGTGAACGCCTCACTAGGAGAACTTGTTCCTGTGTTAACTTATTTATGATACAGTATTATCGTAAACTGGTAATACAATCATATTAAAAAATACAAATATTTAAAAATACTAAAATTACGATTTATTTGATATAAGTGTAATTATGTTATGTTTGATTTGGTGTAATAAAGTTATAGAAAAAAATCTGTTCCCTTTGTTTTTATCCAGACCGAGATATTAAGATTCATTACATTTTTTGGTACATTCTTTCTTACCTGTTTCATCAATTCTCTACAATTCACTGGTTCGTAGCGTCCTGGAATACGGACCAATTGTTTGGTCTCCACATCGCCCGACACATATAAATACAATTGGATCCGTTCAGAATAAATTCTTACGTATCATATCATATCGATCGGAAGTTCACCATCTTCTAAAAGGCTACCAGCTTAGACTTAACCATTAAAAATTTGAGTGCCTTCACAAAAGGAGAAAATTAATTGATTTCAGTATTTCTAATTTTGAAACTGTCAATTCATGGTGGAATTCCATATTAAAATGATTTTTTTTATTAAAAACCTTTCGAACTTTTCGTATATAAGTGGAAAAAGTTACAAAGGTTTTTAATTCATTTTTTTTAATTAAAAAAAATTCATTCTGATTTTAGTATGTTTTACAAAATTGTTAATAATCTGGTTGATAGTAACTTAGTGAGTAAGATCACACTATATGATAAACCCAGATGTACAACAAATTTTGATTTATTCTGGACAAACATACACCTGAATAATACGGGATATCATAATTTTATACCAAAAATGTAAAGATTGAACAATGAAATAAGCAAACATCACAACATTAACATTTTCTCAAATTTTATAAATCCATTTAAAATCTCAATACAAAAAGCCATATCTGATGACTTTTTTTAAAAATAAATAAAATTAAAAACAAAATTATGTTTAAGGCAAGTAAAATTTTTGAACCTTTTTTTAGGGTAAATAAACATTGTTATTCGTGACTAAAATATCCATAAACTTTATTGCGTAAACCACACATGTTGTGACACATTTATTAGAGGTATTTACAAGCCGAATGTATCTATATGATATATTATGTCTAATGCTTTATGTAAATGTATTGTTTGTCTTTCTTATGCATAAAAAAAAAATAATTAAATTAAAAAAATCAAATCGAGAAAATTCTAATTTTTCCAAATCCAAGTTCCTTCGCGTTGATAAAATTAAGAAATCTCTTAGCAATTGATAAATGAAGAACTAAATCTTATGAGCCTAAATAAACATTGCATCAGAAAGCGAAGTAAAACACGGTTAAATTAATAAAACCACACATGATAACCAGCTTTACGTTTTAAGTAATCACTATTTAGGAAAAGGAATTTAATAACTACTTGTATGAACTATTTCAAGTCGCATTTCTCAATGGAAGTAACGTTTATAACACGTTAAAATACAACGTTGGATTGCAGTGAAATAATCATACTATGATTAAAAAGAACAAACATATCTGTTACAGCAACATTGCGAAACGAATGTCAGGAAAAAACACAAATGAGCTTGAACCTCGAGTTCAAGAGTACTTTGAAAATTTTCTTTCCAATGACCGGAATCGAATAATTTTGTAACTAACCACGTTAGTTTTTTATTCAATCGCCTTATCGAAATCCGGCAATCTTAAATTCAAATAAAAGCAGTTCCTCCTTGTGGACACGTGTCTTTCCAAGAACAAGGTTATTGAAACAAATTAATAACTAGAATATTGTCCTATCTCTCAGTTTTCCATTCACGAATATATAATTTCAGAATATCGGCCATTTAGGGGACCTAAACGAACAACAATATTATCTTCCATAAATAAACCAAAAGGGTGAGGAGAGTTGGTTGGAATTGCAGTGGGATGCTGAGGGTTTTTAGCCAGTCTACGACACCGGGAGTCATTTGATTCAGCACTGGGGAATTGGTTGATTGGATTATATATGCTGTCTGTTCAGAGTTCTTTATTTCGATAACATTAGTTTTTTCCGTAGAATTGGAGGTCAGGAGATTTTTTTTTTTGGCATATTGTGATTTAAAAATTTGAAAAAAATGTAGAAGATTTGTTCAAGAGTTATTAATATTAGTGAAATATTTATGAAAGGGTGGCATTGTTTATTCAGTTAACGTAAGAGCTGACCTCGGTATGAATATCAGGATAACCCTCGGTGCAGGGAACTCCCCTGGAAACCACAGCCAGGTTTTTGAACTCAAGAACGAGCTTCTAATATAGCGATAAGTTATCGTCAGAAATAAATTAATTAAATAATATACTTTGTATTAACCACTTTATTAATATAAAGATATATGTTTCGAAAGCGATGCTTTCTTCATCAGGAGTAATACTAAAAATAATAATTTCAAAAATATGTATATTATTATAATACAAAGTATATTATTTAATTAATTTATTAATAATGACGCCATAAAGTAAAAACCAATCGATTGAAGGAATTGTATTGTCAGAAACTTTAGCAATCTCAAGGATTCATTTAAATACAATTTTTGAAGAAAAAATATTACTCACCGAAAGCTGCAACCAAGACGGTCGCGAAAAGGAACAGTGCTTTGTACATTTTCCAGCAAATAACCGGAAACTACTGATGTTCCAACTAACCGCGTTACTCTTTTATGCGATCCCCTTATCAATACGGTGGTAGCTGGGGCACTTATATTAAATTGTAATTATATTTTCTTCAGAAGATTGGTATTCACTTTGTGACGTCATTATTAATAAAGGAATTAAAACATACTTTGTAATCACCACTTTATTAATATATACATATCAACATGTTTCGAAAGCGATGCTTTCCTCATCGGGAATATACGGAATACATTTCTTCTTATTTTCATTCATCCTTAAGTGAAGACCTATTATTAGTCCATTTTTTACATATGTTTACCATACATAATAATTATTTTTAGTTGTTGGTTTACCTCATGTGTTTCCTTCTTCCTACAACGTAAGTCTCTTCTAGACCCAGGTTCACTTTTTACTTTCTTCAAAATGATCTTCCACAAAGATAATGTTTCATTTAATATGAGAAACATTAAAATTGTATTTTTTATGTCAATACCCAAATGGAGTCTCAACTGCTCACAACAGTCTGGAGCCAGTGAGACTATGGGATCCTCAATTGGAGAACGTTGTGAGGCTGAAGGTATTGAGGAGTGGAAGGAGAAGGGAAAGGGGAAGGTGGGGAAATACCTGGCTGTTCAAATCTGGTCACCAAACACATCTAAAAGCAATTTCAAGTAACTTTTCCATTCTTAATGGTGGTCTTTCACCAGGGCGACACTAAGACTATCTTGCACTCTGGAACGTGTGCAAATATACTAAATATTATTTTTAAATTAATTAATTGTGAAACAGCATAAATTAATCATATAAAATTTACTTGCGCACGCCGGGTTTTGAACCCGCGATCTTCGGATTGGTAGTCGAGAGCCTTACCCCTCGACCGTGGAGGCCGTATACACCAAAACACAGAACATATCCAATTTGGTTCTCCACGGACCTTATATTAACAACCCAAACAAAACAGTTACATAAAATGTTTAAACTTACTCACCTAATCGATGACTACTCAAACTTGATAAATGTAAAACACTATACAAACTGTACTATAAAGAACACATCACCGCCATTACAAATTGCACCAGAGACAAAAAATCTGTAAAATTTTGTCAAAAAATTTAACAATGAAGGCTCAGACTTCCCCCTCTATAATGCACTATGATGGCAAAATAACTAGAAGCATCATCTCCATTGTTAATTTGTTTGGGGATCATTTCCAAAGCATATACGAAGACGAAATATAGGAAAATAAAATACCCTCATGTACAAACCATAACACGTTACATTTACAGAACTACCACACTACACGGGAATCCTGCCTAAATAAAATCCTTTCCCTTGACCACAACAAATCTGCAGGCCCAGATAACATTCCGTCAATATTTTTCAAACAATGCACATCTGCAATATCAAGTCCACTAACCATATTATTTAACCATTTACTTTCTTCTGGACATTTTCCAACTCGTTAGAAATCTAGTTATATTACTCCAATTTCTCAATTATCGTCCCATATCTGTACAATCAACAACCATAAATTATTACTTAAATTATATACACTAGGACTGAGAGGCTATATATTAGATTGGTTTTCGAGTTACTTATCCAACATAATCTAGTTTGTCAAAATTAAAGCTTTTCAATGTTGCAACGAGTATAAGAGCATCGCATAGGAGTTATTGTTTAATATTTTTTTCGCTTTATCTTTTCAATTATCTATATTCCAAAAACTTGTTCCCGTTTTTGTTTTCTATGTATGATGTACTATTTTATGTATTATGCAATTTCATACATTTTTACGTCATCCAAAATAATAAAAAAAAAGTTTTTTTACCACAATGTCATACACTCGTATTATATTATATTATGCACTAGTATATTATGTATCATGTAGATCAGGCCATTTATATTTTTATTTAAAAGAAAAGAAAAGTGTTATTTAAAAATTAAAAACATTTCCCTTCATAACTTCTCTGTTTCATGTAGTTACACATTATTATATATACATATATATCATAAATATGTTACACTTATGTACCCACTATATATCATGTATTTTTTTTGTTAACTAAAAGCCTTTTTTTCTTCTTTCTGTACATAAAATCATTTAAATGTAAATATGCGTTCAAAATAAATAAATAATTATGACAAGCCATAAAGTAAATACTTCTTCCGACGATTTATAATTATTAGTATTATGTATAATGTAATTAGTATTATGTATTATGTATAGTTCCGACATCCAGGGGGAATCAGCACCTGAACTTAAGATATGTGAGCCATAGTTTTAATGGGAAGGCTTCTGTATCGAGGCACAGTGGTGATTAAAATGACTTAAAATTATTTAACAGGAGAGTGATTTATGGTTATTTATTGGTCAGCAATTAATCATTTAATTTTATTACTGTTTAAGTGCAGATTTTATGCGATATTTTATTATTTTGTTTTTACAGTACCATCAATTATAGGTGTAAATCAAAACGACAAATATTAAAAAATTATTCTTCTGATTACTCACAATATCATCAAAAAAATTCATATATATTACCGTTATGATAATCAGTATTTCATTCCGGGAGGTGGTTTGAGTACCGCTGCGCTGGGAACCATTCATCAGATAACCTACACCATAGGTCACCTCAAATGGTACAGTGCATTTCTCCCTCTTCCTGTGTCAACTGTGGTTAGAGGTGCATAAATGTGGAGATAATCTTCTCTATCCAGTAGACGGGCTGCCTATTGCTACTGTAGGGGTTTTATTTAATTTATTTCAAAAAATTGTAACCTGTGTTTCATGTGCCAGCAATCTTATATTTAAGCCCGCTCACTATGATAATGGAAGGTATTCCGCCATTATTCTACGAGATATTACGTAAATTGAAATTAAATAAATAAATCTCCGAAATCATTCATTTTTCCATCCTTATCCTATAACATCTCACAAAGTTAACGAATATACCTTTTTGTATGGTAATGTTGTTTCAGAGTAATGCACTATTTCCTTCTGTTCCAACTGCACTACCCCATCACATGTGCTCGCGTTATCCACATACGTCCACTAAGAACGATTGAGACCAACCGTAACTGATTTTTTCATTAATTTTAATATTTTTCCTAATAACTTTTTGGTCGTTTTATTTTTGATTTCCCTAATTCATCACTGGAAAAGGGAGAACATTGACCCTGCTCAAGATAACTCCCAGAATTTCGTCCCTTTCCAAATAAAAATCGAATTAATTTATTCTTTATGACGGGTACTTATACTAAATTTTATAAAAAAACGCCGTCCATCAAAGTTAATTTAAAAAAATAAAAGTGGTCTACAACAAATTTATGTGTTTTTTATTATAAATTATGGCGAGCCACAAAGTTAATGCTTTTTACAAATATGTAGTTTTTATGTGTTTCCTCAAAGTAAACACACCCTGTATTAATTTAATTATCCTTAATTATGTTTAATAATCCAAGTTACATGATAGTTTCGTCGGTTATATAAAGCAAATCGGCCCTTATGTACATAAAGCGTTCCTTACGCAAGTAAAAAAATAAATGCAGGTATTGGCAACCCCTACTTGTATTGTATGATAGGTTTTATTGTAAAAAATGTCTTTTATCCTCCTTGTTGATTTTCTTGTTGGTGTATTAATGTTGATTTGTGATAGAATGTTTGGTGTGTCAATTGATGCATGTATAATTTTGTACAATAGAAATACAACAGAAATTTTACGTCTTACTGACAGAGATTTTAGCTTATAGTGCGAAATTCGATCATTGTACGTTCCAAATTGATCAGATAAACCTTCACGACATGCAATTACACGGGTTAATTTTCTTTGTATGGATTCCATTCTGTAATTATGAATCGCGTTATTAGGAGACCAAATAGTGGATGCGTAATCCAAAATACTTCGCACAATCGTTTTACATAATGTTAATTTTGCACTTTTAAAACAATTTGTGATTTGTAGAGTTAATCCTAATATTTGTGATGCACTTTTTGAAATAGTATCTATATGTTTATTGAAATTAAAGTGACGAGTCAAATGTCACAACCAAGTCTTTGGTTGATGTTGTGTTCAATAAAGCGACGTTATTTATGGGACACGTGTGATTACTTGCATAACATGCATAATCCATGATAGGGTAAGTATTTGGAGGTAAGTTGAATATTTGAAACTTTTTTAGTCAATATAAACATAGTTCAGTCATGTTATATTCTTTAAAAGCACTATGTAATGTTTAGGTAACCAAAGTGGCTTCTTATGTTTTATTTCCCGATTATTTTGGAATAATTGAAGATTTCCTTTAAATTTCTAAATAAATGTTTTTACCACTTTTCTTGTTGAAGCTGTAATGTTTCCTGGGACAACATTGCATCGTGTGCAATATTGCCAGAACAATCATATTTCTTTTGGTACACTGTGGGCAAGGTGATTTTGGATCAAATCACAGAGCAAATAATATATAGAGATGATCTTAAACGCTAAAGGATAAAACCCAAATAAGGCGGCAATTTAAATAAAACACCAAATAAGTAAAAAGCTTCGGATGGTTTATAAAAACCAAATATTGTGGTAGAGTGTATAATTTTTCCCTTTCATAAATGTTTTATAATTGTTTACAGCTGATCAAAATTACGCGAACTAAACGTGGACGGCAGTAAACCAGACTTTTAGGAAAATAGGTGTTACGTGACATTTTCCTCCAGCCGTCGAAGTGGTACGTTGGGTCAAGTCTATTAATTCTAACGTCAGTGGATCATATGATGTTTTAAATATGGGGAGAGCATACAAAACAATGGGTTGCATTTCAATAATAATGACGGTGCCATTTTCAAAATGGCCTTGAACGCCGAAACAGCTGTAAGAATAATAAACACTAAAAATGCTTCCAGAACTTAATAATAAAATTATTAAATTTGATTTACATAATTTTTTTAACAAAATGAAATAGAATTCTACGAATTAAAAACAAAAACTTTTCCTACGAAATTCTTTTCAAGATTCTAGATAACTCATCTTTTTTTATTTCTTTGAGACAGGTTTTAATTTGATTTTTGAAATCATTTAAATTTTCTGTTTTTTTCTTGGTTTCATAACTTTATACTCTATTATTCGTAATTCTTTTATGTGTTTTTTTTCTATATTTCTATTAGGTAATTTAGATGGGACTGTATTAATCTAAAGCGTAAGCGTCTATTTAGGTTTCTTTCTTCTATTCGCAATGGTTTATGAAAGGGCGTTTGTCGTTTTGGCGAGATAAAGATAATTTCACCAGTTTTTGTTAATATTAATTATATTTAATATATTTATAATTAGCCAGTTGTTTAATATATTAAGATCCAGTTGAGATTTTTCTAATGAAATATCAATTATACGTAGTTCATCGTTAATTAGAAACATAAGCAATATACTTTAGAAAAATGATGCTCTTTGCCATTCACTTATAAAATATGCGATTATTGGATTGGAATCTGTCTCGAACACCCACATGAAGCAGCTCGTGAAACCACAAAAAAGTATAATATAAATTATCTTAAAAGTTTAATCATTGAAGAAGATAATATTAACACATCCCAAAATGAACCACGAAACCGAAAAAACAACAGAAATTAAAAAGATTTCAGTCGCATCTGGGACTCGAACCCAGGACCTCTACCTATCCAGTGTAACCGCTTAACCAACTAAGCTAATGAGACCAGATCAATTTACGCCATTTACACCGATATCATACTTCTTGTTCAAGACTTGTTAATATTATCTTCCATTTTTATAAATCCCATTATATTGGCTGCTATCCTTATCATGATTGCAAAGTTCCAAAGTCCCAGATGCGACTGAAATCTTTTTAATTTCTGTTGTTTTTTCGGTTTTGTGGTTCATTTTGGGATGTGTTAATATTATCTTCTTCAATGATTAAATATTACAATGAGGTTTACAAACATCAATAAGTTATAAAAAATAAATAGAATATCTTAAAAGTACCTACAAGTACTCCGTTGAAATAATTTTTTAATTAATTTAATGTTTTCAGTGTGTAATGTTATTTTTTAAAAATCTCTACTCAGTTTTAAAGCAAAAACTGAGTGCCTATAGTACTGACCAACACACTATAAGGACAAAAACCTCAATTCTAATTCACTTAATTGATTTTTGATTACTGTAATAAAAGAATAAATAACATATTTCTCTTTAAGTCTTTACTTAATTCACATTTACATAAAACTAAAACATTAAAATAAAACTAATCAATACACATCAATACTTACAATAGTACCACATTTAATACATCCACGTGAACACCTCAGCACAGGTTCCCCTAGTCAAGTGGTCACGACATATATAACACTCCATTCAGAGTAACACCTCTTCACACCTACCTTTCACTCCACGTTATAAAACACTTTAATTATTTAAAAACATTTTATTTATAATGGTACTGTATAATATATCGATAAAAATAAATTTATATAAAATTAAAACAGTTACGTTATCACAGTAAGCGGAAGATGTTGCTTGTATCGTGATGGAGGACTTCCAATGCCAGCCGAGGAATTGAACTCACGACGCCCAGACGCGGTATCAAGTCAGCCAATGGCTTTATTATTATACGTATTTTTATTTTTTGTTACAATTTTTTACTTATTCTTAGACGACGTATATGGTCGGGTGGTTTTAAAATAATGTATACTATATTTGGGGTAGTTTCGTGAGTGGTAAATACTTTCAGTATCGCCCTAGTGAAAGACCACCATTCAGAATCGAAACATTGTTTGAAATAGCTTTAGCCGTGTATTTTAACAAGATCTGAATTGCCATGTACTTCCCCACAATTTTCGTCCCAACATTTCTCTTCCCCATCTCTTTCTTTTTCTCCAACGGGCTCCTTGAAGTATAAGGAAAGTCTAAAGTAATGAATGATCCTTGAAGAAAAATTACAAGGTATTCTAATTATTAAGGAATAAAAATTTAATTATTTCTATAAACAATAATTATTAGCCTGAAACAAAATTGAAAAAAAACCTTTCCGAGCAAAGATAAATGTCGCCGACAGGACTCGAACCTGCACCATTCTGATTGCCGGTCAGATGCTCTACCATTGAGCTACGTCGGCTTATCGCAAACCCGCCAAGTAAATCAATATATACTAGTGTTTCATTCAATAATTACTGTTTTTATTATTTTTCACCTGTAAACAACCAACTTTATTAGTATGAGAAAGGTTTGTAACGGCTAAATCCCTCAAATAGATGGCGTCAATAAGGGTGCAGGTTCGAGTCCTGTCGGCGACATTTATCTTTGCTCGGAAAGGTTTTTTTCAATTTGGATGAGTGTTTCAGGTTAATAATTATTGTTTATAAAAATAATTGTAACCCTTTTCGCTATGCACAAAAATTTTGTCTTAAGTTTTTAAGAACTTTAGTTTATCAATTAATAAATAAAAATTTAATTCTCCCGTTTTTTAAACTAATTTTAGTTTTTAATTTTGAATTCTGACGAGCGATTTGTGAAAGCTCGCTGATTATAACGTCACTAGTCGGTAGGTTTCTGTCATTCCTGTGTAGTGTGTACCGCGCGGTTTTGTTTTGATTCGCTCGCTTTATTTATTCTCCAAATTTGACAAGATGACTGATGATAATGTGATTGAATCAATGATTATGTTGTTTTGTCAAAAATTCGCATTTCTTCAGTGCCGAAATTCAAGGTTGTAACGTAAATACTGACCCCGCGTCTATTATTATGATTATTGTCTACGAAAGAGATTCGTGAGAAAATGTCTATGGGAGACATCCGACGGAAGGAGAGCTAAGTCAACATGGCGTCGGATATAACCTGACACGAGCGGTGGAGCTCGACGTGATTGAAGGGAGTGATATGTGTTAGTTTCTTTTCTTTTCTGTTTGACGCCAACGAGCGTCTACCCAATCTACCCGAAGTGAGTATGTTTTTTAATCACTGATGGCCAATTCGTAAAGCGGTGAAATCCAACCGCGCGTGCTTGGCGCGTTGGAGGTAATCCTTGTCGAGTGATGTGAATGGATACGAGAGTCGGCGGCTGTATCGACGACCCTACAGGACCTAAGGTAGCATCCTCACCTATCATTGCCTGAACCTCGCGGAAGAAGCTGTGGCGGATGGCGTTGCCGAGAGTCGTCATAGACCTCGCGGATGGTGATCGTGGAAATCGGCAAACATCAGGACTGTAGCGGCCTTACCTGATGCTGAGAATAAGAATCCATCCACAAGAGCCATCCCTTTATTCTGGAAATGGTTTCGTTTTAAAATTAATCCTCCTCTCTACTTCTTTTTCCTCTAACATTACAATCTGGTTATGGAGCCAATAAACATTATGTTTTTTCCTTTAAATAGGGTTTTATTTCTAGTATCATGATATACATCCCACTTCCCCGTGCTTCATACATCAGATTCATCCACGAATCCTGAGATGAGTCGAACGCTAGCCGGAGAGTGCTACAAGGTGTTAAAGTTGACAGGTGAGTAAAATACTTTATTATAACGCCGTTAGTAAATTAGTCACTTTTCTTTGATATCGAGTTGTAATTATATAAAAATATAATTATTATACAGTTGTGTTACTAATTCTCGCCCGAAATTGCATAAATATAGTTGAAAACATTAAAAAATATAACCTCCATTATTTGATTCACTTGATCGTGCCACGTCTTCCTTGGACGTCCCCGGCTTCTTCTTCCATTCACATTCGCGTCATAGATTCTCCTTACACTCCTTTCTTCATTAATTCGCTCTACATGCCCAAACCATCTAAGCGTCCCTTTCTTAATCTTGCTCACTATGCTTAAATCAGCCTTGCATTCTTTACGAATCTCAACATTTTTCACACGATCATACATGGTTTTACCACACATTCGTCTCAGAGATCTCATTTCTACAGCATTCAGTCTACTTTCATCCTTCCTCTGTGGAAGAAAAATCTCTTAAATGTAATCGATTCAGATATCAATATATTTTTCATTGGTAAAATAGTATTTAAACAGGAGGTGCTAAATAAAAAATGATATTTTTCTCCTTTATACAATAATTTTCTGTTTCATGGAAAGCATTCAAAATTGAATTTGAATATTTGTGATTCAGGTGGATGCAAACACGCAGTCGCGCTGATATACTGGCTGTATCGACGCAGCATTGAGCCTAGCCCTACTTCAGTAGCCTGCTATTGGAAGCCTCCAATAATGGCAGGAATCGGCAACACCATTCCTTTCATCATGGCCAAGAACTTTGGGAAATACGGAGATTAGCCCGCAGGCGATGGCTCATTTCTGGCCGCTGTGCGTGATGCCAGCGATCAGTTGGGTGAAGGCAGTTCCAGGCGAATACGTCTGTTGAGCCAACAGACAGATACCGATAGGTTATCTTTACATATTTTGATGTGCGAGTTGAAGAAAAAAAGGCAATTTTTTTTTGCTACAGATTTCTCGACCTTTTGTAAGGGGAAAAGGTATATGCAGACATGCTGAACGCTTGACTGTCCAGCAAAGCAATTCACCTTTATGACACAGGTTGCGTTTTACTCCCATCACAGCTTCAAATGCTTATGCTGTGTCAAGGTGCCAAACAAGCGATGGCTCTCTCAGTGAGAGATTGTTGGGAGCCAGGCTAAAACCAAATTCCGCTTTACTGCGTGGGATGGCTTTGGAACCTGCGGTTCTAAGAGAAATGGAGAAGAAGTTGAAGGTGAAATATAAAATTTGCGGCATTTTTTTGTCTCCTGAATATCCCTTATTTGGAGCGTCGCCAGATACGCTGCACGATGACTATTTCGTTGAGGTGAAATGCCCTATATCTGAAGCCACGTTTCAAACCTATTTCATGGATGGAAACCCTGCTGAAAAATATGTGAACCAATTACAAGTAGAAATGATTTTCTCTGGTAAAGCCAAGGCTTTATATTGTGTAGCACATCCCGAATTTGGAAAGTTTAAGACAATAACACACCTATTCATAAATATAGACAAGGCATATTGTATGGAGTTAATAGAGAAGTGTACAGTGTTTTGGAGTTCTTCAATATATGAGAAAATCAAAACATGAACCTGTAATTATTGTTTAATGTATAACAAGTATGTGTGTGTAAGGTTGTGATAAGGAAGTCTAATTGTTTAATTAATTTGATTAATTTATAAAATTTTATAAGGTAACTGTTGATTTCCCTCAAATAAAAACAATAAATAGTATTATTTACATATAAATATTACACAAATAAATGGCTACAACAGTCTTTTTTTGTTGCCTTATAAAAGAGTTGTAATGTGCAGTACTTTATATAAATAAGTACATACACTGAAAATATACAATCTAAGCAAAGGGCTCATAAGAAGGTAAATCAATTTATTTATTAACACCAACTAGATTTTAAGCAAGGGCTCCTATAGGTTTATTAGCCCACAAGCAATATTTATTACATAATCTAACAAACTAACATAATTAATATCAATGAATGCGTGCATTGCTAGCATTTTGTATTGCCTTATTCTGCTTATTGCTATTAATTAAAAGAGAATAAATAGGCTATAATTTCAATATTCCCGGTAGCGTAAACAGAGCAAACACATATCCAATAGTATTAGAATAGATACCATATACCACTCTCAGTACTAGTCCTGACAGATACGATTTATCTATAGTGTAGTATGACGTCACGCAGTAGAGAATTCCAAAAGTGAGCGTTTGCGCGCTAAATTATTTATTTCAAATTCAAAGCCATCATACATAGCTTTATCGCACTGAAAAAAAATTTGTTACGGATTGTTCTTTTTTTCGCTATTTTTAAAGATTAAAAAAAAGCTTGCAAGGAGCCCATGGATTATTCATTCATTGCATACCTTTCTGTCTTCTACCTTACTTGTTATTCTATTGATCTGTAATGATTATAATTTGAAGGTGGAGAATCTCTAACCAATCTAATTATTAACCCCTGGTATTATTTGTACGTATAATTTCTAAACCGCTTTTTTTCGAACAAACGATTCGTTTCCAAAAGATGGATGGAGAATTTAGAATAATTATTATTGATTAAACACTTTAGGAGCTCCTTAATTCCAATGTTAAAATGTCTAGAGTGTGTTAAGGTCACAGTGGGATGCTGAGAATTTCAATTAGTAGACGACATCGGGAGTTACTTTGTTTAGTACAGAGGAACTAGTGGAGTGAACATTCTTCTGCAATATGGTCTGTAGTTTGTATTTAACAACATAATAATAAAATGCTTGATATATTCAGAGCATGTTTTTTTTTATTATTTTTTATTTCATTAACGTTCTTATAATCTTTAGGTCGTATGGTAAATTTTAAATGTGGTAAAATTTGTAACCTTTAATTGTTGGGTTATAAAAATTAGGTAAATATTTATGTCTGGGCGTTGCTGTTGATCCAGGTGACGTAGGAGCTAACCCTGGTGTAGATATCAGGAAAACCCTTAGCGCAAGGTACTCCCCCGGAGACGACACCGACCAGGGAAGTTCCAGAGACGAGTGGACCACCAGAATCTCCCTAAGGAATGAAAAAGGACATCTGTAATTTACTATCATGAAAAAAGACTTCCTTTTGGTGGTTGAATAATTGAAGTGATCTGTCAAGTAACAGCATCAAAATAAGCAATTCTCATCTGATCTTTTAAAACATTTTTGACCGCATGACTTTAACCGACGTAAATGTATTTTATATTCGGACTTTGTACTGTAAAATTAATTTTAAACATATTTTTTTTAATTCAACCTTAACGGTTCATTTTTATTTTATAAAGAGATCGGTTATCATTCTAACTCTCGTAGCTAGTGGCGTTGGTTACAATGACACCACATTTATCTCATCAATCGTAGGACGGTTGGATATGTTGGTCGGTTAAAGACTATTCAAGAATGATGAAACATATTTACATATGTTAGGCTCTGCGAGGAAAGTAAAGAAGAGCTCACACTATAGAATAATCACCATCTGAAGTTACGCGGTAATGAAGAGAAACACAGATATAGATCGATATTCATGGATCCAAGGGGACAGGAGGTAGTGTGTCACGACCATTATTTCTCGTTCTTTTACAATTCTGTATAGCCCTCACCGGAAACGGCGTGATGGAATTTTGCTGGCAATTAGCGCTTAGACGCTTAGACTATAAATGTGCCGATACAACAACACCCAAATAATATAATAAGCGTATAACTTACGAAGCAAGCTCCCTCTCCGGCCTTGGTGAATGTGCACACTTGGGTGTCGTAGATGGTTTCTTCAGGGGACATCCTGCTCTTGCAGTCAGCATTGGAGATGGTGAAAAGGGTGATCTTCTGGAGGGTATTGGAGGCTTTTCCAGGGTACTGAGAATACAACAAAAAGAAAAGCCACCATTGAGACATTAAAATGCTACTTGTTGTTCGGGAATATCGAAACACTATCGTTAACGAAGACCAAGACCATGTTCTGCATTCTTCAACCAAATTTGACAAACTAATTCTACCGGTCAGTGGCTGAGTTGACAGGCGCCGTTGGTTCAACTGCTCTGTTGACTTAAGTCTTCAACCATTGTACAAGTAACATCTTTCCTTTATAATTATGCTAGTTGGATCAAATGTGTATGGCCATTTTGTCATTTTTGAGATGATTAGATAGAACATTCTTGGCTTGAATTTTTTTTTAATTTAATATTACAACAGAAAAAAATACAATTCAAAAAGTCCCGATAAACTACTTTTTTGTAGTTTGTCTAACGGGAGCTTATTATTTAAAACATAAAATTTATAGACAAGGTTACAAAATATGTAAAATAAAAGCATTAAAAAATATATATAAAATCAAAACATAAAAACCATATGTAACAAGCTTAAAACATAGATATTTATAAAGAATAATATTCTAAAATATTTCTGCAAAAATATATTAAAAAAATGTTTAAAATAAAAACAAAAGCAAAAGCAATAAATCATAAATAAAATAATATTTCCTTATTTGTAATACAAATAGCTTCTTTCAGCTAGCCAAGTTTTCAATGTGTTTATGAATGGTTTAGTTTTAATACAGTTTTTATTTTATTTCAGCGGGTAACATATTTATACAACTAGGAATCATGTGTTCTAAAGTTCTTTTCCATATTGGTTTTTATGCTTAGGAACCATTAATCATTAATTAAAATTAAGACGAGTATTGTAATTGTGCTCTAGTCTATTTGTATTAAATATAGGATTATTAATGTGCTGAAATATAATTTTGTACCACAGAATTGATCTATCTGAAACAATTTCGAGACTCTGATAAAAGTATGGAATATTATGCCTTTGTTCGTATAAACTTTTATGAGCTAATAATTTAACCAGTGAATTTTGTACTGATTGAACATGATTGATGTTTGTTTTACAGGAAAGTCCCCAGGCTGTAATTCCATACCTTATAACAGATTACGCTAATGATAAATGAATTATTCTAAGTGTATAGATTGGAACAAAGAATTCTAATTTAAATAATCTACTGACAATCGATCTTAATCGTACACAAACCTTATTTATTTATATATCCCACTTGAAAAAACAATCAATAATACCTAAATAAACATATGATTTCACAAGTTCAACATTTTCGCATGTACACGATGCAGGAATGCCATCGTGTAAACAATCTAAAATATTTGTTTTTATTTCAGGTGTAATACATACCTTTGCATTTGGGGATCTTATGTGCATCAATTTAGTTTTTTTTTGCATTTATAATTAATCCAGAATGATGAGACCATTTTAAAAGTTCAATGTAGTCTTTTTGTAAAAGGTCCATACATGTTTGCAAATCACTGCTAGAAATTACCAAAGCAGCATCATCCGAATACACAATACTTAGAACGTTGAAATGTTGAAAAATTCATAATAGTTGAACATTTCAAAAAACACCCATAAACGGTTTTATTAAGTTCTACTAGTTTGTTTGCGTAATGCTTTGTCGTGTCAGCTCTGTAGTAAGCTCGCGTGTGGCCTAAGCATAGCTGTTGGAAAAATTGTTTAATCGCATTATTATCAAGTTATTTATTTAAAGCTTGAAGAAACCCACGATCACCGGAAAAGTGGAAGACAAAAGAGACAGAGGGAGATCACCGATGCGTTGGAATTTTCAAATATCTCTGGCATTCGGAACATCGGTGTCCGCGGCCCTCCATACGTCCGAGGTCCTTCAATGAACCTTGTTCACAAAGAAAATTTGAATGGGGGTCACGATCCTCAACATTGAGGAAATGATTGAAGAAGGATTTTGATGTTTAAAAATAGTGTAGTTAGTAGACTCACGCTTGTTTTTCCCCATCCAGTCAGCTTGACAGATACTCCAGCGCCAGTGGTGTCAGTAGACAGGGCGATGAGGGCCACGTTGATAGCGGTGGTGATGGCAGTGCTGGTGATGACGACGGCGATGTCATGGACCATTGTGTTCGGGTTGTAACCATCGTGGGATGTGATCCTAGTCACAGAGTACTCGGTGCCTCCGGAGTTTAGGTAGATGGTTCCTACGACGACCTTCATTAAGTTAGGTGAAAGGCTGTTGGAAAAGTAAAAAGATTTCAGTTTTCAATAAGGACCACTGGCGGTTTTCTTAAAGGAACGTATTTGTAGTGAACTCCCGAATAGTGGCAACGATGAACAAGACAAAGTTAAATTAACTGATTTCAGAACGCACTTATGGACAGAACATTCCTTTTGAATATTTCTTGAGATTCGATCTCGTAAAGTGAAAGTTATACATCTCATCCCCAGAGCCAAAAACTTATTTTAAATCGTATTTTGTGCGCAGCGCACAAACGTCCCAAAAATCAAAACCGACTGGACTAAAGTCTAAAATTTCATATCTTATGAACGACCTATTTTTTCCGAGCGAGCGGAAGAAATTACCATTTACCTGTACTGTTTAATTAATTAATAATTAGCAATTTAAAAAAAAATTATAATCAATTTCAAATATTATATTTGAGAGGTTTTAATACAAAAGAGCCATTCAAGCACACCATTTAAATCTTAAATATGTAAAATGAAGTTACTTTGCTACAAAGGTATTTTATATATGTCTAGGTTTTATAAAAAATATCGTAACTAAAGCAGATAATAAAGTACAATTGGATGGGTCATTGGGACCACAGGCGGTGCCCTGACACTTTTTATGAAAATCGCCAGTTGTCACTTTCGGACAATATAATATTTGTGTGCCCCACGAAGAAAGCGAAACACGGTAACTAAGAATTTATTATTGGAGGCGCAAATCATTGTTTTGCATTGTTCTTTTTTAGTCCAAAAAAAATTATCACCTTTCCCTTATTTTCAAATCTAATTAAAAATGAAAAGATTCATTGAACAGAGATTAAAATGATTTTTGTTCTTATCTAAACTCTCACTGAAACCCCATAAAGAACTATTACGAACCGCCAATAGTAAGGACCAAAGAAAGAATTATGACATTTTTGGAAATCAGTAACTTTATGTTGCCTTATTACAAAATAGCACTGCGCTCATAATTTTTTTTTAAATAATTTCTGTTTACCGTTTGGTTGAAGTAATAAATATGCACAAAGCGCCCTTCAGGTGATTTTCTCACGAAAACGGCGCTATAGTAATAATCCATTTATTATTCATTTATTATTATGGACCATTGTGCTGTTATAAAAATACATTAATCGTCCTATGAGCCGAATTGGTATTACCATTAAATCCATTTAAACGATAGCAGCGCCATGGTTCCATGATAAATTATCATATGTATGAATCGGCACACTTTTTAAAAGTAAAAATAAATAGCCCGACAACCTCTTGTTTTTTATTTTTTAATTTAAAGAAAGCGTTTATTCTTTATGTTGGGTGAGATTAGGTTTTCGATTTGTGATTTTTCTACATCTAATGATATTATATCAATTAAAAAAGTGTCCCAATCATACCCCATTTATCCGGTCACCTATAAAAATAGTGGAATGTAATACTTACATTTATTTATATATCTTCAACAAATACAAATATTTAATTAAATCCTATAGTCAGTATATACATATTTACGAATATCCTTTAAATAGGTCGTCCGTCTGTGGCTTGAACACAGTTATCTAAATTACATTCTTTATGATGATACGTAATCATTGCTTACCCAACAACGCAATGGGCAGCAGTGAGGATGGTGCGGGAGTTCAGGATGGAGCCTCCGCAGAAATGTGAGTTGTCGGTGAACCTCAGGGACACCATGTAGGGGAACTCATTGACGGTTGCGTTGGTCCCTCCAACCACACCCCAGTGGCTGTCATCATTAGCAGTTGGTGCAGCTGGAAATACACACCAATGAGTAACTTCTAAGCAATAAAAAATATTTCAGAATCAATTAGTTGCTTCGTAATTTTAATTTTTTTATTCTTGAATTTTTTTTAAACATAAAAATTGTTTTTAAATAAGATATTTTCGAAATCTTGTAATAAATTTTTTAAATAAATTCTATCTTATACTTGTGTGTCGTTATTTTTAGTATAACTTTAACCGAGATAAATATTATATTTTAATGTAGTTAATTATTAATTATTATAATTATTTAAGCATTAATGCATGAACGTTTTGTGCATACTGCCTGTTTTATATTACAAAAATAATAAAAACGATCACTTAATTAGCTATTTCGCAAATGGAAAAATTTTAAATTGTAAATTTTAAACCAAAGAAATAATATTTGATTCCTGAAATCAGGACGGGACACAAAATTTGGATACGAGTTCATTAGAAATTTTGCCTTTGATATAGCTATTGCCGTTTTTTTTTATTTTGTTGTATTTATTCATTTCTATTTATTTACAGACGTTTTTAATAATATAAGCAAACATTATATAGAATTATATGTATGTACTGTAAATATTAATATATATTACCGTATTGTGAACGACTCACTAGGAGAAATTGTTCCTGTGTTCACGTATTTATGATATAGTATTATTGTGAACTGGTAATACAATTATGTTAAAGAATAATAAAAAAAATAAAATAAAAAATACAACAATGCAATGAATTATTTGATGTAAGTGTTTTTTTTTTTTTTTTACAGTAACTCCACACAGGAGGTTATGTTTGAATTGCTGTAATTAAGTAATAGAAAAAAATCTGTTCATTTTGTTTTTATCCAGATCGAGATAATAAGATTCGTTAAATGTGTTGGTGTATTCTTTCTTATTTGTTATCTCTACTGGTTCGTAATGTCCCGGAATACGAATCAATTGTTTGGTCTCCACATCACACGACACATAAATAGAATTGAATCCGTTCAGAAGAAATTTTTACGTATCTTGTCATATCGATCGGGAGTTCATCATCTACTAAAAGGCTACCTAAATTCTACTTAGACTTAACCATTTCAAATTTGAGATCCTCTTAAAAGAAGAAAAATAATTGATATGATTTTTATTTCAAAATTGTTACTAATAGGGTTGATAGTAACTTAGTGAGTAAGATCACACTATACGTTAGACCCAGATGTACAAGATATTTTGATTTGTTCTGGACAGACATACACCTGAATGATACGGGATATCATAATTTTATACCAAAAACGTCAAGATTTAACAATGAAACAAGTAATCATCACAACATTGACATTTTCTCAAATTCTACAAATCCATTTAAAATCTCAATACAAAGAGCCATATCTGATAAATATTTTACGTTTTAAATAAACATTGTTATTTGTGGTTAAATTATCCATAAACTCTATTGCTTACACCACACTTGTTGTTAACACATTAATTACACATATTGTATCTATATGATATATTATGAATGATGCTTTATGTAAATGTTTTGTTTGTGTTTCTAATAAATTTAAAAAATATATATATGTATGTAATAATTTTAAAGAATCACATCGAGAAAATTCTAATTTCTTTAAATTTATAAATTTTTTATCGGATAAGATGATGTAACGCATTAAACACATTTAAAATGGTAATACATTAGAATACAGATCCAAATTCCCTCGTGTTGATAAAATTAAGAAATCTCTTAGCAATTGAGACTGGCTGAAAACTCGATAATGAAGACCTCGATCTTATGAGCTTAACTAAACACTGGATCAGAAATATAAGAAAAACACTATTGAATCAATAAAACCACACATGATCAACCAGATTTACGTTTTAAGTAATCATTATTTAGGACAAGGAATTGAATAACTACTTGTGTGAACTATTTCAAGTCACGTTTCTCAATGGAAGTAACGTTTATAACAAGTTAAAATAGAACATTGAATTGTTGTGAAATAATCATAATATGATAATATGAAAAACAAACATATCTGTTACAGCAACATTGCGAAACGAAAGTCAGGAAAGACACAAACGAGCCTGAACCTCGAGTTCAAGAGTACTTTGAAAATTTTCAGAGCGGTGACAGGAATCGAACAATTTTGTAACTAACCACGTTACTTATTTATTCGATCGCCTTATCGAAATCGGGAAAACTTAAAATCATATAAAAGCAGTCACACGAGAACGTGTCACTTCTACGATTCGTTATTGTGTTGAATAGCTCGGGTGTGGAGTAATTTGCTGACATATTTATTTCCTCCCTCCTTGTGGACACGTGTCAAGACCAAGGTTATTGGAACAAATTAATTAGTAGAATATTGTCCTGCGTGTCTCCGTTTTCCATTCAAGAATATTTAAAAAAAAAATATATATATATATATATATATGAATTCGGAATATCGTCCATTTAGGGGACCTAAACGAACAACAATATAATCTTCTATAAAGGAACCATAAGGTTTTGATTGCTGAGGGTTTTTAGACAGTCTATGACACCGGGAGGCATTTGATTCAGCGCTGGGGAATTGGTTGAGTGGATTATATATACTGTCTGTTCAGAGTTCTTTATTTATTGTATTATTATTGTATTCCGCAGAACTTAAATCGAGGTCAGGAGATTTTTTTTTGTTCAAGATTTATTAATATTAGTGAAATATTTATGACAGGGTGCTATTGTTGATTCAGTTAACGTAAGAACTGACCTCGGTATGAATATCAGGATAACCCTCGGTGCAGGGAACTCCCCTGGAAACCACAGCCAGGTTTTTGAACTCAAGAACGAGCATCTAATGTAGCGATTAGCTATCATTAGAAATAAATTAATTAAATAATATACTTTATACTAACCACTTTATTAATATAAAAATATCTACATGTTTCGAAAGCGATGCTTTCTTCATCAGGAGTAATACAAAAATAATAATTTAAAAAATTAGTATATTATTTAATTGATTTATTAATAATGACGCCACAAAGTGAAAACCAATCGTTTGAAGAAATTACATCATCAGCAACTTTACCAACCTCAAGGATTCATTTAAATACAATTTTAAAAGGAAAAAGTCACTTACCAAAAGCTGCAACCAAGACGGTTGCGAAAAGGAAGAGTACCTTATACATTTTCCGGCAAATAACTGGAAACTACTGATGTTCCAACTAACCGCGTTACTCTTTTATTCGATCCTCTTATCAATATGGTGGCAACGTGGACACATAAATTAAAATATAATTATTATTTCCTGAAAAGATTGGTATTCACTCTGTAACGTCATAATAATAATAATAGTTGGATGATTTGTATAGCGCCGTTTTTGTGAAAAATCACCTCAAGGGCGCTGTACAAATATTTCTTAACTGATTATGTACAAACAGATACAGAAAAACATACTTACCTCGCAGGTGGCTTCAGATGAACACAGTTTTAGAAAAATTTATTTATAGAGATGATAGTTTTACATTGTTATTTGTTTCTCCTTTTCTATTGATGTTACATTTATTAGATGATTGGTGGCACAAGAAGAGGTGGTATTTATTGAATTATTGGTATTAATTTTTAGGACTGGAAAGTATTCATAAAATGAATTTTAGGACTCGAAAATATCTATAAAATTACCTTAAAAAGCGTAAGAAGCTTTTAATAAATATTAAAGTTTTTTTTATTTATTTTACACTTTGGTTATTTACAGTGTTGCGGGCTGTGGACGCATTTGCGCACCGATGTGTGAATTTTTAATTTAATTTTTTTATTATTATTATTATTTTATTTTATTTATTTAATGACTCTAGGTAAGTACTAACCGGCTAGCCTAGCTAAGCAATTTATAGGTGAATTTCTTCAATTTATGGATACGATTATTAACGTCATTATTAATTACTTTGTAATTTTAAGTGAATTAAAAATTACTTTGTAATCACCATTTTATTAATACACTATAACCCCTATATATATATATATATATAGGACAAATTGGAGGAAAATGTAAAAGGGCGGTATGGAAAAAAGAACATTTTAATTTTATATTTCTGAAAAAATAACGTTTTATTAATAAAAACAACATTCAATTAAATTTTTTAAGGAATTTTTTTTTTTTAAATCATGTACTCGTATGTCAGTTTCTAGCATTTTTGTTTTTGTTATGTAATTCTCTTTCAACAGTATACGAGGTGTGCTCAAAAGTAAAGGTGAATTTTGAATTTTCGCGGGCTGTGTACATTCGGTTATCGATTTTTTTTTGTTATGTTGGTACACATATGTTTATCATATGTTAGCATTATCAGCCATTTTGGATCAGTGGTTTGTTTTTGACAATTGGAAAGGTTAGTTAAATGTACAATACAAGCCCGCGACAATTCAAAATTCACCTTTTCTTTTGAACACACCTCGTATATCCATTTAAAAGTGTTATCTTGAATATCACCAATGCTTGTAAAGTAGGTTTTTAAACCCTCGATGAACCTCATTGCTTCTTCTTTTGTTGGAATTTCAACCTCTTCTTCATCGGACAGTTCTTCAGCAGAAAAGTCTGCTGGTGTTAAATCAACGTCAACAATGTCATCAACCTCCACCACTTCTGATGTCATAACATATGAGTGAAGGTTTACATAATCCTCCAGGGGTTGGTCTGAAATCCTTTCTCAGCCTTCTATAACTGGGGTACTGGGTACATCTTCATCCTGCTCCTTGTATATCCCAGCTTTCCGGAAACAATTCTTGATGGTAGAGTCGGTTATTTTACCCCATCCCTTAACGGTATAATGCATTGCATCTAAAATAGACATTCTAAATTTGATGGGGTCCTCACCCCGTTCTAACTGAAACAATAACTTCAATACCAAGTTTATTCTATAGTAGTGCTTGAATGCCCGAATTATCCCTAAATCCAGGGGTTGCAGTTCACTTGTACAGTTAGGAGGAAAAAATGACAACTGAATGTTCCTCAAAGTCAAGTTTGTGGGGTGAGCTGGGCACCTATCGATAACTGTTTTTTTTTATATATCAGTACCCCACAAGATTCCCAACTGCTCCCAACCACCTATAACCAGTGAGACTATGGCATCCCCAATTGGGGAATGTTGTAAGGTTGGAGGTATTGAGGAGGTGAAGGAGAAGGGGGAGAGGAAGGTTGAGAAATACCCTGCCATTCAGATGTGATCACCAAACACAGCTAACATCAATTTCAATCAGCGTTTCAATTCTGAATAGTGGTCTTTCACCAGGGTGATATTGAGAGTATCTTCCACTCTGGAACGTGTGCAAATACACTACATATTATTTTTAAATGAATTAATTGTGAAACAGCATAAATTAATCAAATAAAATTTACTTGCGCATGCCGGATTTTGAACCAGCGATCTTCGGATTGGTAGTCGAGAGCCTTACCCCTCGACCGTGGAGGCCGTATACACCAAAACACAGAACATATCCAATTTGGTTCACCACGGACCTTATATAAACAACCCAAAAAAAACAAACAGTTACATAAAATGTTTAAACTTACTCACCTAATCGATGACTACTCAAACTTGATAAATGTAAAACACTATCCAAACTGTACTATACAAATTGCACTAGAGACAAAAAATCTATGGAATTTTGTCAAAAAATTTAACAACGAAGGCTCAGACTTCTCCCTCTATAATGCACTATGATGGCAAAATAGCTAGTAGCATCATCGACATTGTTAATTTGTTTGGGGATCATTTGCAAAGCATATACGAAGACGAAATATCGGAAAATAAAATACCATCATGTACATATCATAAAACGTTACATTTACAGAACTACCACACTATACGGGAATCCTGCCTATGTAAAATCCGTTCCCTTGACCACAACAAACCTACAGGCCCAGATAATATTCCGCAAATATTTTTCAAACATCTGCAATATCAAGTCCACTCACCATATTATTTAACCATTTACTTTCTTCTGGACATTTCCCAACTCGTTAGAAATCTAGTTATATTACTCCAATTTCTCAAAAAAAGGTGATGACACAGACATAAAAAAAAAACCATCGTCCTATATCTTTACAATCAACAACCTTAAATTATTACTTAGTAAATTATATACACTAGGACTGAGAGGCTATACGAGTATGTTAGATTGGTTCTCAAGTTACTTATCCAACAGAATCTTGTTTGTCAAAATTAAAGCTTTTTAATGTTGCAACGAGTATAAGAGCATCGCATAGGAGTTATTGTATACATATTTTTTTTTATTTTATCTGTTTACTTATCTACAATCCAAAAACTTGTTCCCGATTTTGTTTTATATTTATGATGTACTATTGTTATGTATCATGCAATTTCATACTTTTTTACGTCATTCGGAATAAATAAAAAAACTATGTTTTTTTTTTAAATGTCATGCACTCATTTTATATTATATTATGCACTTGTATATTATTTTTATTTAAAAGAAAAGAAAAGTATTATTCTCAAATTAAAAATATTTCTTTTTATAACTTCTCTTTGTCATGTACTTATACATTATTATACATTCATATATATCATAAATATGTTACACTTATGTACCCCCTTTATATCATGTTATTTTTTTTAAAGTTAAAATCTTTTTTTCTTTTTTTTGTAAATAAAATCATATAAATGTAAAAATACGCCCATCGGGACGTTGAAAATTAATAACTAAAAATAAATAAATAATTATGACAAGCCATAAAGTAAATACGATTTATAATTATTAGTATTATGTATAAAGTTTTCACATCCAGGGGGAATCAAAGCCTGAACTTTAGATATGTGAGAGGGAATGAAGCAATGTACAATTCTCCATCCAATATCGGAGAAAATGAATTTGTTTGGAAAAATAGGGGAAACAATGGAGCCATAGTTTTGAAGGGAAGGCTTCTGCATCGAGGCACAGTGGTGATTAAAATGACATAAAATTATTTAACAGGAGAGTGATTTATGGTTATTTATTGGTCAGCAATTAATCATTTAATTTTATTACTGTTTAAGTGCAGATTTTATTCGATATTTTATTATTTTCTTTTTACAGTACCATCAATTATAGGTATAAATCAAATCAACAAATATTAAAAAATTATTCTTGTGATTACTCACAATATCATCAAAAAAATTCATATATATTACCGTTATGATAATCAGTATTTCATTCCGGGAGGTGGTTTGAGTACCGCTGCGCTGGGAACCATTCATCAGATAACCTACACCATAGGTCACCTCAAATGGTACAGTGCATTTCTCCCTCTTCCTGTGTCAACTGTGGTTAGAGGTGCATAAATGTGGAGATAATCTTCTCTATCCAGTAGACGGGCTGCCTATTGCTACTGTAGGGGTTTTATTTAATTTATTTCAAAAAATTGTAAACTGTGTTTCATGTGCCAGCAATCATATATTTAAGCCCGCTCACTAAGATAATGGAGGGTATTCCACCATTATTCTACGAGATATTACGTAAATTGAAATTAAATAAATAAATCTCCGAAATCATTCATTTTCCCATCCTTATCCTATAACATCTCACAATGTTAACGAATATACCTTTTTGTATGGTAATGTTGTTTCAAAGTAATGCACTATTTCCTTCTGTTCTAACTGCACTACCCCATCACATGTGCTCGCGTTATCCACATACGTCCACTAAGAACGATTGAGACCAACCGTAACTGATTTTTTCATTAATTTTAATATTTTTCCTAATAACTTTTTGGTCGTTTTATTTTTGATTTCCCCGATTCATCACTGGAAAAGGGAGAACGTTGACCCTGCTCAAGATAACTCCCAGAATTTCGTCCCTTTCCAAATAAAAATCGAATTAATTTATTCTTTATGACGGGTACTTATACTAAATTTTATAAAAAAACGCCGTCCATCAAAGTTAATTTCAAAAAATAAAAGTGGTCTACAACAAATTTATGTGTTTTTTATTATAAATTATGGCGAGCCACAAAGTTAATGCTTTTTACAAATATGTAGTTTTTATGTGTTTCCTCAAAGTAAACACACCCTGTATTAATTTAATTATCCTTAATTATGTTTAATAATCCAAGTTACATGATAGTTTCGTCGGTTATATAAAGCAAATCGGCCCTTATGTACATAAAGCGTTCCTTACGCAAGTAAAAAAATAAATGCAGGTATTGGCAACCCCTACTTGTATTGTATGATAGGTTTTATTGTAAAAAATGTCTTTTATCCTCCTTGTTGATTTTCTTGTTGGTGTATTAATGTTGATTTGTGATAGAATGTTTGGTGTGTCAATTGATGCATGTATAATTTTGTACAATAGAAATACAACAGAAATTTTACGTCTTACTGACAGAGATTTTAGCTTATAGTGCGAAATTCGATCATTGTACGTTCCAAATTGATCAGATAAACCTTCACGACATGCAATCACACGGGTTAATTTTCTTTGTATGGATTCCATTCTGTAATTATGAATCGCGTAATTAGGAGACCAAATAGTGGATGCGTAATCCAAAATACTTCGCACAATCGTTTTACATAATGTTAATTTTGCACTTTTAAAACAATTTGTGATTTGTAGAGTTAATCCTAATATTTGTGATGCACTTTTTGAAATAGTATCTATATGTTTATTGAAATTAAAGTGACGAGTCAAATGTCACAACCAAGTCTTTGGTTGATGTTGTGTTCAATAAAGCGACGTTATTTATGGGACACGTGTGATTACTTGCATAACATGCATAATCCATGATAGGGTAAGTATTTGGAGGTAAGTTGAATATTTGAAACTTTTTTAGTCAATATAAACATAGTTCAGTCATGTTATATTCTTTAAAAGCACTATGTAATGTTTAGGTAACCAAAGTGGCTTCTTATGTTTTATTTCCCGATTATTTTGGAATAATTGAAGATTTCCTTTAAATTTCTAAATAAATGTTTTTACCACTTTTCTTGTTGAAGCTGTAATGTTTCCTGGGACAACATTGCATCGTGTGCAATATTGCCAGAACAATCATATTTCTTTTGGTACACTGTGGGCAAGGTGATTTTGGATCAAATCACAGAGCAAATAATATATAGAGATGATCTTAAACGCTAAAGGATAAAACCCAAATAAGGCGGCAATTTAAATAAAACACCAAATAAGTAAAAAGCTTCGGATGGTTTATAAAAACCAAATATTGTGGTAGAGTGTATAATTTTTCCCTTTCATAAATGTTTTATAATTGTTTACAGCTGATCAAAATTACGCGAACTAAACGTGGACGGCAGTAAACCAGACTTTTAGGAAAATAGGTGTTACGTGACATTTTCCTCCAGCCGTCGAAGTGGTACGTTGGGTCAAGTCTATTAATTCTAACGTCAGTGGATCATATGATGTTTTAAATATGGGGAGAGCATACAAAACAATGGGTTGCATTTCAATAATAATGACGGTGCCATTTTCAAAATGGCCTTGAACGCCGAAACAGCTGTAAGAATAATAAACACTAAAAATGCTTCCAGAACTTAATAATAAAATTATTAAATTTGATTTACATAATTTTTTTAACAAAATGAAATAGAATTCTACGAATTAAAAACAAAAACTTTTCCTACGAAATTCTTTTCAAGATTCTAGATAACTCATCTTTTTTTATTTCTTTGAGACAGGTTTTAATTTGATTTTTGAAATCATTTAAATTTTCTGTTTTTTTCTTGGTTTCATAACTTTATACTCTATTATTCGTAATTCTTTTATGTGTTTTTTTTCTATATTTCTATTAGGTAATTTAGATGGGACTGTATTAATCTAAAGCGTAAGCGTCTATTTAGGTTTCTTTCTTCTATTCGCAATGGTTTATGAAAGGGCGTTTGTCGTTTTGGCGAGATAAAGATAATTTCACCAGTTTTTGTTAATATTAATTATATTTAATATATTTATAATTAGCCAGTTGTTTAATATATTAAGATCCAGTTGAGATTTTTCTAATGAAATATCAATTATACGTAGTTCATCGTTAATTAGAAACATAAGCAATATACTTTAGAAAAATGATGCTCTTTGCCATTCACTTATAAAATATGCGATTATTGGATTGGAATCTGTCTCGAACACCCACATGAAGCAGCTCGTGAAACCACAAAAAAGTATAATATAAATTATCTTAAAAGTTTAATCATTGAAGAAGATAATATTAACACATCCCAAAATGAACCACGAAACCGAAAAAACAACAGAAATTAAAAAGATTTCAGTCGCATCTGGGACTCGAACCCAGGACCTCTACCTATCCAGTGTAACCGCTTAACCAACTAAGCTAATGAGACCAGATCAATTTACGCCATTTACACCGATATCATACTTCTTGTTCAAGACTTGTTAATATTATCTTCCATTTTTATAAATCCCATTATATTGGCTGCTATCCTTATCATGATTGCAAAGTTCCAAAGTCCCAGATGCGACTGAAATCTTTTTAATTTCTGTTGTTTTTTCGGTTTTGTGGTTCATTTTGGGATGTGTTAATATTATCTTCTTCAATGATTAAATATTACAATGAGGTTTACAAACATCAATAAGTTATAAAAAATAAATAGAATATCTTAAAAGTACCTACAAGTACTCCGTTGAAATAATTTTTTAATTAATTTAATGTTTTCAGTGTGTAATGTTATTTTTTTTAAATCTCTACTCAGTTTTAAAGCAAAAACTGAGTGCCTATAGTACTGACCAACACACTATAAGGACAAAAACCTCAATTCTAATTCACTTAATTGATTTTTGATTACTGTAATAAAAGAATAAATAACATATTTCTCTTTAAGTCTTTACTTAATTCACATTTACATAAAACTAAAACATTAAAATAAAACTAATCAATGCACATCAATACTTACAATAGTACCACATTTAATACATCCACGTGAACACCTCAGCACAGGTTCCCCTAGTCAAGTGGTCACGACATATATAACACTCCATTCAGAGTAACACCTCTTCACACCTACCTTTCACTCCACGTTATAAAACACTTTAATTATTTAAAAACATTTTATTTATAATGGTACTGTATAATATATCGGTAAAAATAAATTTATATAAAATTAAAACAGTTACGTTATCACAGTAAGCGGAAGATGTTGCTTGTATCGTGATGGAGGACTTCCAATGCCAGCCGAGGAATTGAACTCACGACGCCCAGACGCGGTATCAAGTCAGCCAATGGCTTTATTATTATACGTATTTTTATTTTTTGTTACAATTTTTTACTTATTCTTAGACGACGTATATGGTCGGGTGGTTTTAAAATAATGTATACTATATTTGGGGTAGTTTCGTGAGTGGTAAATACTTTCAGTATCGCCCTAGTGAAAGACCACCATTCAGAATCGAAACATTGTTTGAAATAGCTTTAGCCGTGTATTTTAACAAGATCTGAATTGCCATGTACTTCCCCACAATTTTCGTCCCAACATTTCTCTTCCCCATCTCTTTCTTTTTCTCCAACGGGCTCCTTGAAGTATAAGGAAAGTCTAAAGTAATGAATGATCCTTGAAGAAAAATTACAAGGTATTCTAATTATTAAGGAATAAAAATTTAATTATTTCTATAAACAATAATTATTAGCCTGAAACAAAATTGAAAAAAAACCTTTCCGAGCAAAGATAAATGTCGCCGACAGGACTCGAACCTGCACCATTCTGATTGCCGGTCAGATGCTCTACCATTGAGCTACGTCGGCTTATCGCAAACCCGCCAAGTAAATCAATATATACTAGTGTTTCATTCAATAATTACTGTTTTTATTATATTTCACCTGTAAACAACCAACTTTATTAGTATGAGAAAGGTTTGTAACGGCTAAATCCCTCAAATAGATGGCGTCAATAAGGGTGCAGGTTCGAGTCCTGTCGGCGACATTTATCTTTGCTCGGAAAGGTTTTTTTCAATTTGGATGAGTGTTTCAGGTTAATAATTATTGTTTATAAAAATAATTGTAACCCTTTTCGCTATGCACAAAAATTTTGTCTTAAGTTTTTAAGAACTTTAGTTTATCAATTAATAAATAAAAATTTAATTCTCCCGTTTTTTAAACTAATTTTAGTTTTTAATTTTGAATTCTGACGAGCGATTTGTGAAAGCTCGCTGATTATAACGTCACTAGTCGGTAGGTTTCTGTCATTCCTGTGTAGTGTGTACCGCGCGGTTTTGTTTTGATTCGCTCGCTTTATTTATTCTCCAAATTTGACAAGATGACTGATGATAATGTGAATGAATCAATGATTATGTTGTTTTGTCAAAAATTCGCATTTCTTCAGTGCCGAAATTCAAGGTTGTAACGTAAATACTGACCCCGCGTCTATTATTATGATTATTGTCTACGAAAGAGATTCGTGAGAAAATGTCTATGGGAGACATCCGACGGAAGGAGAGCTAAGTCAACATGGCGTCGGATATAACCTGACACGAGCGGTGGAGCTCGACGTGATTGAAGGGAGTGATATGTGTTAGTTTCTTTTCTTTTCTGTTTGACGCCAACGAGCGTCTACCCAATCTACCCGAAGTGAGTATGTTTTTTAATCACTGATGGCCAATTCGTAAAGCGGTGAAATCCAACCGCGCGTGCTTGGCGCGTTGGAGGTAATCCTTGTCGAGTGATGTGAATGGATACGAGAGTCGGCGGCTGTATCGACGACCCTACAGGACCTAAGGTAGCATCCTCACCTATCATTGCCTGAACCTCGCGGAAGAAGCTGTGGCGGATGGCGCTGCCGAGAGTCGTCATAGACCTCGCGGATGGTGATCGTGGAAATCGGCAAACATCAGGACTGTAGCGGCCTTACCTGATGCTGAGAATAAGAATCCGTCCACAAGAGCCATCCCTTTATTCTGGAAATGGTTTCGTTTTAAAATTAATCCTCCTCTCTACTTCTTTTTCCTCTAACATTACAATCTGGTTATGGAGCCAATAAACATTATGTTTTTTCCTTTAAATAGGGTTTTATTTCTAGTATCATGATATACATCCCACTTCCCCGTGCTTCATACATCAGATTCATCCACGAATCCTGAGATGAGTCGAACGCTAGCCGGAGAGTGCTACAAGGTGTTAAAGTTGACAGGTGAGTAAAATACTTTATTATAACGCCGTTAGTAAATTAGTCACTTTTCTTTGATATCGAGTTGTAATTATATAAAAATATAATTATTATACAGTTGTGTTACTAATTCTCGCCCGAAATTGCATAAATATAGTTGAAAACATTAAAAAATATAACCTCCATTATTTGATTCACTTGATCGTGCCACGTCTTCCTTGGACGTCCCCGGCTTCTTCTTCCATTCACATTCGCGTCATATATTCTCCTTACACTCCTTTCTTCATTAATTCGCTCTACATGCCCAAACCATCTAAGCGTCCCTTTCTTAATCTTGCTCACTATGCTTAAATCAGCCTTGCATTCTTTACGAATCTCAACATTTTTCACACGATCATACATGGTTTTACCACACATTCGTCTCAGAGATCTCATTTCTACAGCATTCAGTCTACTTTCATCCTTCCTCTGTGGAAGAAAAATCTCTTAAATGTAATCGATTCAGATATCAATATATTTTTCATTGGTAAAATAGTATTTAAACAGGAGGTGCTAAATAAAAAATGATATTTTTCTCCTTTATACAATAATTTTCTGTTTCATGGAAAGCATTCAAAATTGAATTTGAATATTTGTGATTCAGGTGGATGCAAACACGCAGTCGCGCTGATATACTGGCTGTATCGACGCAGCATTGAGCCTAGCCCTACTTCAGTAGCCTGCTATTGGAAGCCTCCAATAATGGCAGGAATCGGCAACACCATTCCTTTCATCATGGCCAAGAACTTTGGGAAATACGGAGATTAGCCCGCAGGCGATGGCTCATTTCTGGCCGCTGTGCGTGATGCCAGCGATCAGTTGGGTGAAGGCAGTTCCAGGCGAATACGTCTGTTGAGCCAACAGACAGATACCGATAGGTTATCTTTACATATTTTGATGTGCGAGTTGAAGAAAAAAAGGCAATTTTTTTTTGCTACAGATTTCTCGACCTTTTGTAAGGGGAAAAGGTATATGCAGACATGCTGAACGCTTGACTGTCCAGCAAAGCAATTCACCTTTATGACACAGGTTGCGTTTTACTCCCATCACAGCTTCAAATGCTTATGCTGTGTCAAGGTGCCAAACAAGCGATGGCTCTCTCAGTGAGAGATTGTTGGGAGCCAGGCTAAAACCAAATGCCGCTTTACTGCGTGGGATGGCTTTGGAACCTGCGGTTCTAAGAGAAATGGAGAAGAAGTTGAAGGTGAAATATAAAATTTGCGGCATTTTTTTATCTCCTGAATATCCCTTATTTGGAGCGTCGCCAGATACGCTGCACGATGACTATTTCGTTGAGGTGAAATGCCCTATATCTGAAGCCACGTTTCAAACCTATTTCATGGATGGAAACCCTGCTGAAAAATATATCGACCAATTACAAGTAGAAATGTTTTTCTCTGGTAAAGCCAAGGCTTTATATTGTGTAGCACATCCCGAATTTGGAAAGTTTAAGACAATAACACACCTATTCATAAATATAGACAAGACATATTGTATGGAGTTAATAGAGAAGTGTACAGTGTTTTGGAGTTCTTCAATATATGAGAAAATCAAAACATGAACCTGTAATTATTGTTTAATGTATAACAAGTATGTGTGTGTAAGGTTGTGATAAGGAAGTCTAATTGTTTAATTAATTTGATTAATTTATAAAATTTTATAAGGTAACTGTTGATTTCCCTCAAATAAAAACAATAAATAGTATTATTTACATATAAATATTACACAAATAAATGGCTACCTTTTTTTGTTGCCTTATAAAAGAGTTGTAATGTGCAGTACTTTATATAAATAAGTACATACACTGAAAATATACAATCTAAGCAAAGGGCTCATAAGAAGGTAAATCAATTTATTTATTAACATCAACTAGATTTTAAGCAAGGGCTCCTATAGGTTTATTAGCCCACAAGCAATATTTATAACATAATATAACAAACCAACATAATTAATATCAATGAATGCGTGCATTGCTAGCATTTTGTATTGCCTTATTCTGCTTATTGCTATTAATTAAAAGAGAATAGGCTATAATTTCAATATTCCCGGTAGCGTAAACAGAGCAAACACATATCCAATAGTATTAGCATAGATACCATATACCACTCTCAGTACATGTCCTGACAGATACGGTTTGTCTATAGTGTAGTATGACGTCACGCAGTAGAGAATTCCAAAAGCGAGCGATTGCGCGCTAAATTATTTATTTCAAATTCAAAGCCATCATACATAGCTTTATCGCACTGAAAAAAAAATTGTTACGGATTGTTCTTTTTTTTCGCTATTTTTAAAGATTAAAAAAAAGCTTGCAAGGAGCCCATGGATTATTCATTCATTGCATACCTTTCTGTCTTCTACCTTACTTGTTATTCTATTGATCTGTAATGATTATAATTTGAAGGTGGAGAATCTCTAACCAATCTAATTATTAACCCCTGGTATCATTTGTACGTAAAATTTCTAAACCGCTTTTTTTCGAACAAACGATTCGTTTCCAAAAGATGGATGGAGAATTTAGAATAATTATTATTGATTAAACACTTCAGGAGCTCCTTAATTCCAATGTTAAAATGTCTAGAGTGTGTTAAGGTCGCAGTGGGATGCTGAGAATTTCAATTAGTAGACGACATCGGGAGTTACTTTGTTCAGTACAGAGGAACTAGTGGAGTGGACATTCTTCTGCAATATGGTCTGTAGTTTGTATTCAACAACATAATAATAAAATGCATGATATATTCAGAGCATGTTTTTTTTTATTATTTTTTATTTCATTAACGTTCTTATAATCTTTAGGTCGTATGGTAAATTTTAAATGTGGTAAAATTTGTAACCTTTAATTGTTGGGTTACAAAAATTAGGTAAATATTTATGTCTGGGCGTTGTTGTTGATCCAGGTGACGTAGGAGCTAACCCTGCTGTAGACATCAGGAAAACCCACAGCGCAAGGTACTCCCCCGGAGACGACACCGACCAGGGAAGTTCCAGAGACGAGTGGACCACCAGAATCTCCCTAAGGAATGAAAAAGGACATCTGTAATTTACTATCATGAAAAAAGACTTCCTTTTGGTGGTTGAATAATTGAAGTGATCTGTCAAGTAACAGCATCTAAATAAGCAATTCTCATCTGATCTTTTAAAACATTTTTGACCGCATGACTTTAACCGACGTAAATGTATTTTATATTCGGACTTTGTACTGTAAAATTAATTTTAAACATATTTTTTTTTAATTCAACCTTAACGGTTCATTTTTATTTTATAAAGAGATCGGTTATCATTCTAACTCTCGTAGCTAGTGGCGTTGGTTACAATGACACCACACTTATCTCATCAATCGTTGGACGGTTGGATATGTTGGTCTGTTAAAGACTATTCAAGAACGATGAAACATATTTACATATGTTAGGCTCTGCGAGGAAAGTAAAGAAGAGCTCACACTATAGAATAATCACCATCTGAAGTTACGCGGTAATGAAGAGAAACACAGATATAGATCGATATTCATGGATCCAGGGGGACAGGAGGTAGTGTGTGACGACCATTATTTCTCGTTCTTTTACAATTCTGTATAGCCCTCACCGCAAACGGCGTGATGGAATTTTGCTGGCAATTAGCGCTTAGACGCTTAGACTATAAATGTGCCGATATAACAACACCCAAATAATATAATAACCGTATAACTTACTTGGCAAGCTCCCTCTCCGGCCTTGGTGAATGTGCACACTTGGGTGTCGTAGATGGTGTCAGAGGACATCCTGCTCTGGCAGTCAGCATTGGAGATAGTGAAAAGGGTGATCTTCTGGAGGGTATTGGAGACTATTCCAGGGTACTGAAAATACAACAAAAAGAACAAGCCACCATTGAGACACTATCGTTAACGAAGACCAAGACCATGTTCTGCATTCTTAAACCAAATTTGACAAACTAATTCTACCGGTCAGTGGCTGAGTTGACAAGCGCCGTTGGTTCAACTGCTCTGTTGACTTAAGTCTTCAACCATTGTACAAGTAACATCTTTCCTTTATAATTATGCTAGTTGGATCAAATGTGTAAACGTTGCAGCAGTGTTGCGATAGTCCAGAAACATTATTTCACTACAAGATTATTTTTTTAATTTTTATTATTAGTTTCTATATAATATCGATATTTTAAGGTAAGGTATAAATAAAAAATACAAATATATTACAGATTTTTTTTCATAGTCCTCTGCACTAGGAGATACAAATTATTGATTGACTTACTTTTTTAAAATTAAGTGAGATTTTGTTATATAAATGTACTTCTAAAAATTCAGAGCTTCTTTTTCCAAAAGTAGGATTGCACTTAGGAATATTTAGCTTGTCTAGTTGCTTCGCTCTGGTATTATGATTATGGGGATTCATGGCCATTTTGTCATTTTTTAGATGATTAGATAGAACATTCTTGGCTTGATTTTTTTTTAAATTTAAAAAAATACAATTCAAAAAGTCCCGATAAACTACTTTTTTGTAGTTTGTCTAACGGGAGCTTGTTATTTAAAACATAAAATTTATAGACAAGGTTACAAAATATGTAAAATAAAAGCATTAAAAAATATATATATAAAATCAAAACATAAAAACCATATGTAACAAGCTTAAAACATAGATATTTATAAAGAATAATATTCCAAAATATTTCTGCAGAAATATATAAAAAAAATGAATAAAATAAAAACAAAAGCAAAAGCAATAAATCATAAATAAAATAATATTTCCTTATTTGTAATACAAATAGCTTCTTTCAGCTAGCCAAGTTTTCAAGGTGTTTATGAATGGTTTAGTTTTAATACAGTTTTTATTTTATTTCAGCGGGTAACATATTTATACAACTAGGAATCATGTGTTCTAAAGTTCTTTTCCATATTGGTTTTTATGCTTAGGAACCATTAATCATTAATTAAAATTAAGACGAGTATTGTAATTGTGCTCTAGTCTATTTGTATTAAATATAGGTGTCGGTGTCCGCGGCCCTCCATACAGCGCAGGAACCTTCAATGAACCTTGTTCACAAAGAAAATTTGAATGGGGGTCACGATCCTCAACATTGAGGAAATGATTGAAGAAGGATTTTGATGTTTAAAAATAGTGTAGTTAGTAGACTCACGCTTGTTTTTCCCCATCCAGTCAGCTTGACAGATACTCCAGCGCCAGTGGTGTCAGTAGACAGGGCGATGGGGGCCACGTTGATAGCGGTGGTGATGGCAGTGCTGGTGATGACGACGGCGATGTCATGGACCATTGTGTTCGGGTTGTAACCATCGTGGGATGTGATCCTAGTCACAGAGTACTCGGTGCCTCCGGAGTTTCGGTAGATGGTTCCTACGACGACCTTCATTGCGTTAGGTGAAAAGCTGTTGGAAAAGTAAAAAGATTTCAGTTTTCAATAAGGACCACTGGCGGTTTTCTTAAAGGAACGTATTTGTAGTGAACTCCCGAATAGTGGCAACGATGTCCAAGACAAAGTTAACTAACTGATTTCAGAACGCACTTATGGACAGAACATTCCTTCTGAATATTTCTTGGAATTCGATCTCGTAAAGTGAAAGTTATACATCTCATCCCCAGAGCCAAAAACTTATTTTAAATCGTATTTTGTGCGCAGCGCACAAACGTCCCAAAAATCAAAACCGACTGGACTAAAGTCTAAAATTTCATATCTTATGAACTACCTATTTTTTCGTAAAGGTATTTTATATATGTCTAGGTTTTATAAAAAAATATCGTAACTATAGCAGATAATAAAGTACAATTCGATCGGTCATTGGGACGACAGGCGGTGCCCTGACACTTTTTATGAAAATCCCGACAGCCTCTTGTTTTTTTTATTTTTTAATTTAAAGAAAGCGTTTATTCTTTATGTTGGGTGAGATTAGGTTTTCGATTTGTGATTTTTCTACTTCTAATGATATTATATCAATTAAAAAAGTGTCCCAATCATACCCCATTTATCCGGTCACCTATAAAAATAGTGGAATGTAATACTTACATTTATTTATATATCTTCAACAAATACAAATATTTAATTAAATCCTATAGTCAGTATATACATATTTACGAATATCCTTTAAATAGGTCGTCCGTCTGTGGCTTGAACACAGTAATCTAAATTACATTTTTTATGATGATACGTAATCATTGCTTACTGAACAACGCAATGGGCAGCAGTGAGGATGGTGCGGGAGTTCAGGATGGAGCCTCCGCAGAAATGGCTGTTGTCGGTGTACCTCAGGGACACCATGTAGGGGAACTCATTGACGGTTGCGTTGGTCCCTCCAACCACACCCCAGTGGCTGTCATCATTAGCAGTTGGTGCAGCTGGAAATACACACCAATGAGTAACTTCTAAGCAATAAAAAATATTTCAGAATCAATTAGTTGCTTCGTAATTTTAATTTTTTTATTCTTGAATTTTTTTTAAACATAAAAATTGTTTTTAAATAAGATTTTTTTGAAATCTTGTAATAAATTTTTTAAATAAATTCTATCTTATACTTGTGTGTCGTTATTTTTAGTATAACTTTAACTGAGATAAATATTATATTTATTAATGTAGTTAATTATTAATTATTATAATTATTTAAGCATGAATGCATGAACGTTTTGTGCATACTGCCTGTTTTATATTACAAAAATAATAAAAACGATCACTTAATTAGCTATTTCGCAAATGGAAAAATTTTAAATTGTAAATTTTAAACCAAAGAAATAATATTTGATTCCTGAAATCAGGACGGGACACAAAATTTGGATACGAGTTCATTAGAAATTTTGCCTTTGATATAGCTATTGCCGTTTTTTTTTATTTTGTTGTATTTATTCATTTCTATTTATTTACAGACGTTTTTAATAATATAAGCAAACATTATATAGAATTATATGTATGTACTGTAAATATTAATATATATTACCGTATTGTGAACGACTCACTAGGAGAAATTGTTCCTGTGTTCACGTATTTATGATATAGTATTATTGTGAACTGGTAATACAATTATGTTAAAGAATAATAAAAAAAATAAAATAAAAAATACAACAATGCAATGAATTATTTGATGTAAGTGTTGTTTTTTTTTTTACAGTAACTCCACACAGGAGGTTATGTTTGAATTGCTGTAATTAAGTAATAGAAAAAAATCTGTTCATTTTGTTTTTATCCAGATCGAGATAATAAGATTCGTTAAATGTGTTGGTGTATTCTTTCTTATTTGTTTTCTCTACTGGTTCGTAATGTCCCGGAATACGAATCAATTGTTTGGTCTCCACATCACACAACACATATAAATAGAATTGAATCCGTTCAGAAGAAATTTTTACGTATCTTGTCATATCGATCGGCAGTTCACCATCTACTAAAAGGCTACCTAAATTCTACTTAGACTTAACCATTTCAAATTTGAGATCCTTCACAAAAGAAGAAAAATAATTGATATGATTTTTATTTCAAAATTGTTACTAATAGGGTTGATAGTAACTTAGTGAGTAAGATCACACTATACGTTAGACCCAGATGTACAAGATATTTTGATTTGTTCTGGACAGACATACACCTGAATAATACGGGATATCATAATTTTATACCAAAAACGTCAAGATTTAACAATGAAACAAGTAATCATCACAACATTGACATTTTCTCGAATTCTACAAATCCATTTAAAATCTCAATACAAAAAGGCATATCTGATAAATATTTTACGTTTTAAATAAACATTATTATTTGTGGTTAAATTATCCATAAACTCTATTGCTTACACCACACTTGTTGTTAACACATTAATTACACATATTGTATCTATATGATATATTATGAATGATGCTTTATGTAAATGTTTTGTTTGTGTTTCTAATAAATTTAAAAAAAATATATATGTATGTAATAATTTTAAAGAATCACATCGAGAAAATTCTAATTTCTTTAAATTTATAAAAATTTTATCGGATAAGATGATGTAACGCATTAAAGACATTTAAAATGGTAATACATTAGAATACAGATCCAAATTCCCTCGTGTTGATAAAATTAAGAAATCTCTTAGCAATTGAGACTGGCTGAAAACTCGATAATGAAGACCTCAATCTTATGAGCTTAATTAAACACTGGATCAGAAATATAAGAAAAACACTATTGAATCAATAAAACCACACATGATCAACCAGATTTACGTTTTAAGTAATCATTATTTAGGACAAGGAATTGAATAACTACTTGTGTGAACTACTTCAAGTCAAGTTTCTCAATGGAAGTAACGTTTATACCAAGTTAAAAAAGAACATTGAATTGTTGTGAAATAATCATAATATGATAATATGAAAAACAAACATATCTGTTACAGCAACATTGCGAAACGAAAGTCAGAAAAGACACAAACGAGCCTGAACCTCGAGTTCAAGAGTACTTTGAAAATTTTCAGAGCGGTGACAGGAATCGAACAATTTTGTAACTAACCACGTTACTTATTTATTCGATCGCCTTATCGAAATCGGGAAAACTTAAAATCATATAAAAGCAGTCACACGAGAACGTGTCTCTTCTACGATTCGTTATTGTGTTGAATAGCTCTGGTGTGGAGTAATTTGCTGACATATTTAATTCCCCCCTTCTTGTGGAGACGTGTCTTTTCAAGACCAAGGCTATTGGAACAAAATAATTAGTAGAATATTGTCCTATGTGTCTCCGTTTTCCATTCAAGAATATTAAAAAAAAAAACATGAATTCGGAATACCGGCCATTTAGGGGACCTAAACGAACAACAATGTAATCTTCTATAGAGAAACCATAAGGGTGAGGAGAGTTGGTTGGAATTGCAGTGGGATGCTGAGGGTTTTTAGCCAGTCGACGACACCGGGAGTCATTTGATTCAGCACTGGGGAATTAGTTGAGTGGATTATATATGATGTCTGTTCCGAGTTCTTTATTTCCTTAACATTATTGGATTCCGTAGAACTTAAATAGAGGTCAGGAGATTTTTTTTTGTTCAAGATTTATTAATATTAGTGAAATATTTATGACAGGGTGCTATTGTTGATTCAGTTAACGTAAGAGCTGACCTCGGTATGAATATCAGGATAACCCTCGGTGCAGGGAACTCCCCTGGAAACCACAGCCAGGTTTTTGAACTCAAGAACGAGCTTCTAATGTAGCGATAAGCTATCATTAGAAATAAATTAATTAAATAATATACTTTATATTAACCACTTTATTAATATAAAAATATCTACATGTTTCGAAAGATGCTTTCTTCATCAGGAGTAATACTAAAAATAATAATTTCTATAATTATTATATTATTATAATACAAAGAATATTATTTAATTAATTTATTAATAATGACGCCATAAAGTGAAAACCAATCGTTTGAAGAAATTACATCATCAGCAACTTTACCAACCTCAAGGATTCATTTAAATACAATTTTAAAAGGAAAAAGTCACTTACCAAAAGCTGCAACCAAGACGGTTGCGAAAAGGAAGAGTACCTTATACATTTTCCGGCAAATAACTGGAAACTACTGATGTTCCAACTAACCGCGTTACTCTTTTATTCGATCCCCTTATCAATATGGTGGCAACGTGGACACATAAATTAAAATATAATTATTATTTCCTGAAAAGATTGGTATTCACTTTGTAACGTCATAATAATAATAATAGTTGGATGATTTGTATAGCGTCGTTTTTGTGAAAAATCACCTCAAGGGCGCTGTACAAATATTTCTTAACTAATTATGTACAAACAGATACAGAAAACATACTTACCTCGCAGGTGGCTTCAGATGAACACAGTTTTAGAAAAATTTATTTATAGAGATGATAGTTTTACATTGTTATTTGTTTCTCCTTTTCTATTGATGTTACATTTATTAGATGATTGGTGGCACAAGAACAGATGGTATTTATTGAATTATTGGTATTCATTTTTAGGACTGGAAAGTATTCATAAAATGAATTTTAGGACTCGAAAATATCTATAAAATTACCTTAAAAAGCGTAAGAAGCTTTTAATAAATATTAACGTTTTATTTATTTATTTTACACTTTGGTTATTTACAGTGTTGCGGGCTGTGGACGCATTTGCGCACCGATGTGTGAATTTTTAATTTAATTTTATTATTATTATTATTATTTTATTTTATTTATTTAATGACTTTAGGTAAGTACTAACCGGCTAGCCTAGCTAAGCAATTTACAGGTGAATTTCTTCAATTTATGGATACTATTATTAACGTCATTATTAATTACTTTGTAATTTTAAGTGAATTAAAAATTACTTTGTAATCACCATTTTATTAATACAGTATAACCCCTATATATATATAGGACAAATTGGAGGAAAATGTAAAAGGGGGGTATGGAAAAAAGAACATTTTAATTTTATGTTTCTGAAAAAATAACGTTTTATTAATAAAAACAACATTCAATTATTTTTTTTTTTTAAATCTTGTACTCGTATGTCAGTTTCTTGCATTTTTGTTTTTGTTATGTAATTCTCTTTCAACAGTATACGAGGTGTGCTCAAAAGAAAAGGTGAATTTTGAATTTTCGCGGGCTGTGTACATTCGGTTATCGATTTTTTTTTTTGTTATGTTGGTACACATATGTTTATCATATGTTAGCATTATCAGCCATTTTGGATCAGTGGTTTGTTTTTGACTATTGGAAAGGTTAGTTAAATGTACAATACAAGCCCGCGACAATTCAAAATTCACCTTTTCTTTTGAACACACCTCGTATATCCATTTAAAAGTGTTATCTTGAATATCACCAATGCTTGTAAAGTAGGTTTTTAAACCCTCGATGAACCTCATTGCTTCTTCTTTTGTTGGAATTTCAACCTCTTCTTCATCGGACAGTTCTTCAGCAGAAAAGTCTGCTGGTGTTAAATCAACGTCAACAATGTCATCAACCTCCACCACTTCTGATGTCATAACATATGAGTGAAGGTTTACATAATCCTCCAGGGGTTGGTCTGAAATCCTTTCTCAGCCTTCTATAACTGGGGTACTGGGTACATCTTCATCCTGCTCCTTGTATATCCCAGCTTTCCGGAAACAATTCTTGATGGTAGAGTCGGTTATTTTACCCCATCCCTTAACGGTATAATGCATTGCATCTAAAATAGACATCCTAAATTTGTTGGGGTCCTCACCTCGTTCTAACTGACACAATAACTTCAATACCAAGTTTCTTCTATAGTAGTGCTTGAATGCCCGAATTATCCCTAAATCCAGGGGTTGCAGTTCACTTGCACAGTTAGGAGGAAAAAATGCCAACTGAATGTTCCTCAAAGTCAAGTTTGTGGGGTGAGCTGGGCACCTATCGAGGAATAGCAATATTTTTCGATGTTTTACTCCCATAAAATCGTCTAATACAGTACGCTGTTTTTCAAATAAGACTGATGTCATCCCGGTTTTTTGATTGGCTGTATATTTTAACGGCAATGTCCTGACATTTTTGATGCATCGGGGTTTTGAAGACTTCTCAATCACTAACGGGGAAAGCTTCTCACTGCCATCTGAATTTGCAATCAAGAGAACAGTGAGACGAACCTTGCTTAATTTTCCTCCATCACAGGCTCCCTTGAAGCTGAAAGTCTTACAAGGTAGAAATTTGAATAACAGCTCAGTCTCATCGGCATTGAAAATATCTCTGGGAGCGTAGTCTGCAATTAATTTAGGCACATCTGTCTGCTTCCAATTTTCATTAATGTCCAAATCAACGCTTTGTGATTCTCCACAAATTGATCTGAAGACCACATTATGCCTCTTCTTAAAACGATCTCTTCGTCCATTTGATGCAGTAAATCTTTCAATATTTAGTCGATTCGCAATGTGCTGCGCCTTTTCACGAATGATTGTACTGCCGAAGGGAATATTACTGCCCCGCGCACTGACTAACCATTATTTTAAAAGCTCCTCCATTTTTTCGTACTTTAACGGTTTGATGTACATATGTTTTTTCGCAGCGGGTCCACATTGCATAACGCTTTTTTCAATAGATTCACGGTTTTTGATGATTGTGTCCAAAGTAATAATGGGTATTTCGGGCCAGCAAAATGCATCAGCCAAAGTGATTATTCACTTTTTCCAGAATGTTCCTTTGCTTTCGCACTCACAAAGCTTTCCTTTGGTTCGACATTATGTGTTTGAAAGAATTAGGACGTAAAAATGAATAATAATCGCACCGAAAGGAATATGAAATATGTCGCTCGCCGACCAATCACCGGGCGTCGTTCTAAAGATACGAAGTTCGCCCACCAATCATCGTACGCCGTACTAAAGACACGGAGTTTTGCCTCCAATCATCTTACGGCGTTCGAATGTCACGACTCAAACATTTTCAAGCGCGCGTAACTCGCATATTTTGAATATTTCAGACGTAAATCGCGGGAAAGAAAAACGCAAATGCGGGTATTAAATGTACTGAAATACCTCGGCACTGAAAAAATTCACGCAATTGCCGGGAATACGTGAATTCCGGGCACGTAAATACGGGGTTATACTGTATATTTCTATATTAAAAAGGGGAGATTTTGTATATGCATATCTATGTTTTGTCTGTGGTCAATTCCATATGACCACTTCCTTTTTTAATGTCAACCTGTGACTGTCAATAAATAACCCTCCGACAAAGATAACTGTTTTTTTTAATAATATATCAGTACCCCACAAGAGTCCCAACTGCTCCCAACCACCTTATAACCAGTGAGACTATGGCATCCCCAATTGGGGAATGTTGTAAGGCTGGAGGTATTGAGGAGGGGAAGGAGAAGGGGAAGAGGAAGGTTGAGAAATACCCGGCTATTCAGATGTGATCACCAAACACAGCTAACATCAATTTCAATCAGCGTTTCAATTCTGAATATTGGTCTTTCACCAGGGTGATACTGAGAGTATCTTCCACTCTGGAACGTGTGCAAATACACTACATATTATTTTAAATGAATTAATTGTTAAACAGCATAAATTAATCAAATAAAATTTAATTGCGCATGCCGGATTTTGAACCCGCGATCTTCGGATTCGTAGTCGAGAGCCTTACCCCTCGACCATGGAGGCCGTATACACCAAAACACAGAACATATCCAATTTGGTTCTCCACGGACCTTATATTAACAACCCAAACAAAACAAACAGTTACATAAAATGTTTAAACTTACTCACCTAATCGATGACTACTCAAACTTGATAAATGTAAAACACTATACAAACTGTACTATGAAGCACACATCACCCACATTAAAAATTGCACTAGCGACAAAAAATCTATGGAATTTTGTCAAAAAATTAAACAACGAAGGCTCAGACTTCTCCCTCTATAATGCACTATGATGGCGAAATAGCTAGTAGCATCATCGACATTGTTAATTTGTTTGGGGATCATTTCCAAAGCATATACGAATACGAAATATCGGAAAATAAAATACCATCATGTACATATCATAAAACGTTACATTTACAGAACTACCACACTACATGGGAATCCTGCCTATGTAAAATCCGTTCCCTTGACCACAACAAACCTACAGGCCCAGATAATATTCCGCAAATATTTTTCAAACATCTGCAATATCAAGTCCACTCACCATATTATTTAACCATTTACTTTCTTCTGGACATTTCCCAACTCGTTAGAAATCTAGTTATATTACTCCAATTTCTCAAAAAAAGGTGATGACACAGACATAAAAAAAAACCATCGTCCTATATCTTTACAATCAACACTCATAAATTATTACTTTGTAAATTATATACACTAAGACTGAGAGGCTATACGAGTATGTTAGATTGGTTCTCAAGTCTTCTTATCAAACAGAATCTTGTTTGTCAAAATGAAAGCTTGTTAATGTTGCAACGAGTATAAGAGCATCGCATAGGAGTTATTGTATATTTATTTTTTTGTTTTATCTGTTTACTTATCTACAATCCAAAAACTTGTTCCCGATTTTGTTTTATATGTATGATGTACTATTGTTATGTATTATGCAATTTCATACTTTTTTACGTCATCCGGAATAAATAAATGTTTTTTTTGTTTTTTAAATGTCATGCACTCATTTTATATTATATTATGCACTTGTATATTATTTTTATTTAAAAGAAAAGAAAAGTATTATTCACAAATTAAAAATATTTCCTTTTGTAACTTCTCTGTGGCATGCACTTATACATACATATATATCATAAATATGTTACACTTATGTACCCCCTATATATCATGTTCTTTTTTTTAAAGTTAAAATCTGTTTTTCTTTTTTTTTGTACATAAAATCATATAAATGTAAAAATACGCCCATCGGGACGTTGAAAATTAATAACTAAAAATAAATAAATAATTATGACAAGCCATAAAGTAAATACGGTTTATAATTATTAGTATTATGTATAAAGTTCCCACATCCAGGGGTTATCAAGCACGTGAACTATAGATATGTGAGAGGGAATGAAGCAATGTACAATTCTCATTCCAATATCGGAGGAAATTAATTTGTTTGGAAAAATAGGGGAAACCTCGGAGACATAGTTTTGATGGGATGGCTCATGTATTGAGCCACAGTGTTGATTAAAAGTCAATACAAATATTAACCAGGCGAGTGATTTATGGTTATTTGTTGGTTTCCGCAATTAATCATTGAATTTTACTACTGTTTAAGTGCAGAATTATTTCGATATTTTATTGGTTTATTTTTACAGTGCCATCAATTATGCTAGGTATAAATCATAACGACACTCTTAAAAATCGTTCTTGTGATTACTCACAATATCATTTAAAAAAACGACATATATATTAGAGATATAAAAATCAGTATTTCATTCCGGGAGGTGGTTTGGGTACAGCCGGCCTGGGAACCATTCATCGGATAACCGACACCATAGGTCACCCCAAATGGTTCGCTACGTTTGGCGATTTATCGGGGGTGCCCGGGTTCATGGGGTAAGGTTTGTCCAGGTCTTGGATGTGTCTGCCAACCAGTTGCGCGGGTGGACCGGATCGGGAGGGGCCGTTTGGGGGAGTCCCTTTGACCTCTCCAGCCGGACTCTCTCGGCCCATCGCCTTGCAGCGCAATGGGAAGGATTTATTCACACGTCCTTCACTTATGGATACACTGACCTCTAGATTCCTATCCTTCATACCTTTATCCTTTCAAGAACTTCTCCTCCTCCCTTTCCTTAAAAATACCCTACATTCAGTATCCTACGTTTAGAGTTCATGTAAAAAAAACTATTATATACATTTCGAATAAGAAAGAAACAGCTTTAAGGCCACCCACCGGCTAAAATTCCAACGAAATCACGCGCTCCTTATGCAGGTGGCGACAAGGTTGAAAGTCCCGCTTAACATCGGCCGCATGTTTCGATTTACGGAAAAAAACCATCACCAAAATGCTTGTTTTATTCTATTCTGCAAAGCTCACACATAATTATTGAAATGTTTTACGGTCATATTCTAAAAAACTTAATTTACCACAATGAACAATAGGAAAACATCTTAAAAGGGGTTCGTAAGTAGGAAAGTTTGCGTTTTAAACATTTTTTTAATGTCTGATACTTTATTTTTTTATAGGCTTATAAAAAGACACAACAAAAAAATTAACGGTTATACAAAAGATCAAGGTGTGTTCTACTTTCAGTATTTAATTAAATCGTCTACGATATTTCTAGGCCATCAAATTCTCAAACCGAAAACACATGATTTTGCATTACTTCCCATTGCATCGCCTTAAAACACAAATACACATGAACTAACTAACTAACTAACTAACCATCACGCCGTTTCCCCGCAGGGGTAGGCAGAGAGGACGGACCGCCAAACAGCTCGATCTTGGCATACACTTCTTGCTTCATTCACTTTCATACAACGTCCCATACATTCTCTTCTGTTATTCCGACTTCTGACATGACCCGACTCAAGTATTTGATTCACTTGATCGTGCCACGTCTTCCTTGGACGTCCCCGGCTACTTCTTCCATTCACATTCGAGTCATATATTCTCCTTACACTCATTTCTTCATTCATTCGCTCTACATGCCCAAACCATCTAAGCGTCCCTTTCTTAATCTTGCTCACTACGCTTACATCAGTCTTGCATTCTTTACGAATCTTAATATTTTTCACACGATCATACATGGTTTTACCACACATTCGTCTCAGAGATATCATTTCTACGGCATTCAGTCTACTTTCATCCTTTCTCTGCCAGTTCCGTACCTCGCTGCCATACATCAGGTTTGGTATCAGCACTTCATTGTTGACTGCTAGCTTCACTTCCTTGGACAACTTTTTGTTTGCGCCAACCGCGTTCAGTCCTCCGTTAATGGAGTTTCCTGCACTCACCCTTCTTTTAACATCCCTATCAGTCTTTCCATCTCTCGTAAACATACTTCCCAAATACACAAACTCGTCTACCTGCTCCAAGTATTCGTCATTCACAACTATATTGCACACTGTGTTCGTACTCTCTCTTTCAAACACCATGACTTTAGACTTACTTATATATATATATATATATATATATACAAGGGAAAATTCACAAAGGGAAAGCCAACAAATTTTCTTGTGCTAAAATTGGATATATTATTATTATTATATTGTTTTGGTTATACAATGAATTTTTATATCGACATATATATTTACTTATTTTGTAACCTTGGCTGTAAATTTTGGGCTTTAAATAACAAGCTCCCGTTAGGCAAACTAAAAAAAAGTATTAATTGATAAACTAAAGTTCTTAAAAACTTAAGACAAGATTTTTGTGCATAGCGCAAAGGGTAACAATTATTATTTTTATAAACAATAATTATTAATCTAAAACACTCATCAAAATTGAAAAAACCTTCCGAGCAAAGATAAATGTCGCCGGCAGGACTCGAACCCGCACCCTTCTAATATCCGGTCAGATGCTCTACCGTTGAGCTACGTGCGTCGGCTTATCGCAAACCATAGGATTAATCAATATATACTAGTGTTCTATTCAATAATTACTGTTTTTTATTATATTTTCACCTGTAAACAACCAACTTTATTAGTATGAGAGGCTTGTAACGGCTAAATCCCTCGAATAGATGGCGTCGAGACAAATTATGTCTACATTTTATTGGTGAAAATTGCTTTGACTTGTCAAATATTTATTAATTGATAAACTAAAGTTCTTAAAAACTTAAGACCAGATTTTTGTGCATAGCGCAAAGGTAACAATTATTATTTTTATAAACAATAATTATTAATCTAAAACACTCATCCAAATTGAAAAACCTTCCGAGCAAGAATAAATATCGCCGGCAGGACTCGAACCCGCACCCTTCTAATGTCCGGTTAGATGCTCTACCGTTGAGCTACGTCGGCTTATCGCAAACCCGCCAAGTTAATCAATATATACTAGTGTTCCATTCAATAATTACTGTTTTTTATTATATTTTCACCTGTAAACAACCAACTTTATTAGTATGAGAGAGGCTTGTAACAGCTAAATCCCTCAAATAGATGGCGTCGAGACAAATTATGTCTACATTTTATTGGTGAAAATTGCTTTGACTTGTCAAATATTTATTAATTGATAAACTAAAGTTCTTAAAAACTTAAGACAAGATTTTTGTGCATAGCGCAAAGGGTAACAAGTATTATTTTTATAAACAATAATTATTAATCTAAAACACTCATCCAAATTGAAAAAACCTTCCGAGCAAAGATAAATATAAGCCGACGTAGCTCAACGGTAGAGCATCTGACCGGATATTAGAAGGGTGCGGGTTCGAGTCCTGCCGGCGACATTTATCTTTGCTCGGAAGGTTTTTTCAATTTGGATGAGTGTTTTTAGATTAATAATTATTGTTTATAAAAATAATAATTGTTACCCTTTGCGCTATGCACAAAAATCTTGTCTTAAGTTTTTAAGAACTTTAGTTTATCAATTAATAAATATTTGACAAGTCAAAGCAATTTTCACCAATAAAATGTAGACATAATTTGTCTCGACGCCATCTATTTGAGGGATTTAGCCGTTACAAGCCTTTCTCATACTAATAAAGTTGGTTGTTTACAGGTGAAAATATATTAAAAATAGTAATTATTGAATAGAACACTAGTATATATTGATTAACTTGGCGGGTTTGCGATAAGCCGACGTAGCTCAACGGTAGAGCATCTGACCGGACATTAGAAGGGTGCGGGTTCGAGTCCTGCCGGCGACATTTATCTTTGCTCGGAAGGTTTTTTCAATTTGGATGAGTGTTTTAGATTAATAATTATTGTTTATAAAAATAATAATTAAAAAAAAGTAGTTTATAGGGATTTTTGCATAGTATTTTTTCTATTGAAAACAAAAATAAAAAACGAAAAAAAAAATACAGGTGTTTTCTCGGAACAGGGAGATGCTCTCGATACATTTTTTACTCGTGCTTCTATTTGAAGTCGTACGCAATACTTCGGGTAGATATTTTGATAGGGTATTGGGGAGAATGTCGATGTTGTGAAATTGTGCGTCCACAATAAAAAGTGGCGAAAAGAAAAAGACAAGATAAACGTTTCCATGCTTCCAAACTAAAGTATAAGCCTTAAAGTTTCTTAATTATAAAAACCCATTACAAATTTATAAATAGTACAAGCCTTTAATTAAGTTCAATTTACATATTGTTTGTAATTTTCGTATTTCAGTAGGATTGGCCTCTTTAAAACTGATCACACCAGTGTGAACAGAACGTGGTACAATAATGCACTAGTGAGCCGCGAGGCAGGCATGCAGCCCGTCTCAGGGAGACGCTGATTTCATGTATGTGAAGAAGTCACATAAAATCGAAATGAACGGTCTCCGGCATGGTCACCTGTTGTTTAGTTCAAGGCGTGCCTCAAACAGGGAACTCTTCCGAAGTAGCATCGACCATTTACGTTTGGCTCTAGTGACAAAGTTGTGTTTGGTTTCGTCACTGATGTCAGAATTAATAGACATGGCGTATTAACAAATTTCCCTATAATTTTGACGACTGGAGGCAACACGTGACATCCTAAATTTAGCACAAGGCGGGTTCACGCATTTCTTGAATACATACATGAATAATACAATTTCTTCATCATTCGTGTATTGATCAGCGCAAGTGATTCGAAGATTTTGACAAATAAAACGATGATTATAGTTTCGTTTGAAATAATTTTTTTTTAAATAGTCGTGATGAAAATAATAATCAAAGCTATCGCATTGCATTCCATAGAAAAGCCTTAAAGGGTCAAAGTAAAGACTATAATAAAATATTTTTTGTTTCTAAACAAGCTGAACTATTTTCTTATTTACTGTTTTACTTATTGGCGGTTTGGGTTAGTTTGGAATCTGTTACCACAAGTACGAGTTGTTCATTAGCAAATTTTATTTTCGAATGGTAAATACTAATACTTTGCGGTGCAATGCGAGTTTCCTGCGGAATGTTGGTATCCATTTATTCACAAACCAATTGACAGTAACACACCTGAGCTTGCCACTCGTTTTTTGGTGTTGTGAATATTTTAAAAGCATGTGATCGAGTGACCAAAAGCAATATTGCGGACGAGTTGTTCGCAGTGTTGTTGTTTAGCCGAAATATAAATGAGATGAGTAATTTTTTGGTATCACGTGCATTTATACAAGTTTTAGGCAGTATATTGTAGGATCTTCCCCATGGTGTCAAAATTTTCACTGAAGTGTCGACCGATCGCGGTAGATTTATTAAGATATGCTTGCGTTGAGTTCTTTCCTCAGCAGTGCGTTTGTCTTTATAGTAGCAGTCTGCGCCCTTTTCTCGTAAGTAAGTTACTTTTTTTTTTCAATGACGAAAGTTAACGTCTCATTATATCATGGGAATTATAGATTAAAAATAACTGATCGCTTATCAGGCACAATAAACGAGTGAATTTTGCATATTTTCGATCAATTTAAGCAATAAATATGTTTATTGTGAGTAATAGTAATATGTATTACCCTAAACGATAAAGATTGATTAAAGATAGTAGAAAAACACCTTATGTAAATAGGTGCAAAATATACATTTCGCTTTCATTAATGGGCTAAGGAATGAGAATAACGCTGGATACGGTAGGGTGGGATGTGCGCAGTACAAACCTAATTTCGTACTGTAGCAGGTGGTTCTAATGTTGGACATTAGAGTAACAATTGTTGCGTTGATAACAGTTCTCAATGCTTCCCGCCCTGATCCAATCTTCTTCCAAACAGAACTTTAGAAAGCGTTTTAGTTCACTTTTTAAAATTTCTGAAACCGAGTCCGTTTCTAAAAATAAACGGTTACACGAAACTGCTTAAAAATAACGTAATAAAATAAAAGAATAAAATAATTAAAAAACCGGTTGCGGCAATAGTGTTTTGTACGCATATATACACATATGTACACATACAAACACACATCCTTATGTATGTATACATATACACACACATACACAAGAACGTACAAACGAACATACACATATATACCCACACACCTAAACAATATATACACCTCTCTCTGAATACGAGAAATTGTCTTCTAACACTATCATAACCACTCATTAAAAAGTCCCCAAGCGCCTTCTTAAAACTGTGGCTATTTAATTATTGCCTTTATTTCAATTGTTAAATTATTGAAGATTTTAGGAGCAAGGAAATTAAACTGTGACCGTGCCATTGATGTTTTTGTTGTTGAAATAATATAATTGGGTTGGTTGAAATATCTAGTATTGTAGTTTGATTCGACAATATATATTTTTTTTACTTATTTGAATTTAAAATAGGAGGATATGTGTTTGATATATAAGGATTATATATAGAGTACTTTGAAGTCCTCGAATAAGCCCTTCGTGGGGTGAATATAGTGTACTTTGTAAATAGTACGCATTATCAATTTTTGAGCAATAATTAATGGATTTAATATAGTTTTAAAGCATCCTCCCCAGACTATTATAATAAAAGATATAATTGATTGACATAGAGAAAAGTATACTGTTTTTAATGTATTTTTATTTAATATATTTCGTAAGGATCTGAAGATATATGACAGTTTTCGTATACGGTTTGTGACATTAATTACGTGTTCTTCCCATCGAAGTTTATTATCAATTATTACACCCAACTATCTAGTGGAATCTACTGGTTCCAGTGAGTTGCATAGGAAATTTGAGAGATCTCTACAATAATGTATTTTTAGTACATGATTGATTGAAGGCTGACTTTTAGTACTAGTGGAGTATCATCGGCGAAAGTGATTATGTTGCCATCAATCGGTAGTCTACATAAGTCATTAATGTAAATGAGAAAAAGTATTGGACCGAGTACACTGCCCTGTGGTACACCAAAATTTATGCTGGTTAGATAAGATGATTTACGTGATGGTAGCTTAACACACTGCTTTCTGTCTGTTAGGTATGATTTGAACCATTCAAACGCCTTATTCTTTATTCCGATTTTTTGAAGATTAGCTAGAAGGATTGGGCGAGAAACTGTGTCGAATGCCTTAGCTAAATCCAGAAATATTGCCAAACATTTATCACCTTTATCTAGGGCTTGTGTTATATGTGACGTTAATTCTAAAATAGCTGAATCTTTATTTAGCCCTTCTCTGAAGCCATACTGGTTTGACGAGAGAATGTTGTCTTTTGCATAATGGCCGATGAGTCTTTTTTTAACTAGTTTTTCTTTAATTTTTGATAGCGATGATAATATGGAAATGGATCCTTAGGTTGTTATATTAGTAGGAGTTCCAGTTTTAAAAATTGGTTGAACTAAAGCGAGTTTGAGTTTGTTTGGGAAAACACATTTATTGATACTGAGGTTAATGATATGTACTAGTGGTTGTTTTATAAAGAATTCAATTATTTTCAGTATATTTGTGGATATTTTGTCGTGATTGCATGAGTGAGAGGGCTTTAATTGTTTAATGGTTTGTGAAATTTCAGCGCAGTTATTAGAGTCTAATGTGATATTTATTTCACTGGTAGATAGGTTGATTACATCGACAAGAGCATTTTCATCCGTTGATGTCTTATTTAAAATTTGTGATGCTAGGTTCTTACCGATATTACAAAAATATTCGTTTATGTGGTTGGTCAAAGTGTCTGGATGGTCTATTAGGGGGATGTCTTGGCCGTTGATGTTTAATTTATTGATTTGTGATATTGGGTGATCAGTGTCAGATATTTCTCTGATAATATGCCAGATTTTTTGTTGTTGTTATTGTTACCGGCTCTGGACAGTTTCTTTTTATAGTAGTTTTCTTTTGTAGTTTTAATAAGATTATTACATAAATTACTGTATTTTTTATTAAATATTTGAGCTTGAGTGACCGGATTATTAAGAAAATTTTTGTGGAGGTTGTTCCGTTTTTTAATACAATAAATTAGGCCATCTGTGATCCAATGTTTCAGTTTTTTATTTTTTGAATTTTTCAAAGGGGATTCTTCGGTGATATCCTCAATATGTTGCAAAGGGGTTTCAGAAAAGGTATTAAAAGCAACGTTTATATCTGTGGAATTTAGAGTGGAGTGCCAATTTTCCGAGTTAATTATAGAAGTCTGTTTCTCGAAATTAATGCTTTTCTTTTTTATGTTACAACGTGATGTTCCGTTAATGAGTTTTTTTATTCATAAGGACAATTACTATTGAGAAATGATCTGTTATGGTTGATTGATATACAGTTCCCTGGGTATATGGAACCGTTTTAAACGTTTTGCGCGGAATTGTACTCTATTACTAACGTAATGCTTAGTTCACATGAGGACAGGACAATACCGTCTTGTCCCAGCTCCAAACCTATTGTTCTAGTGTTAACAAAAGTTTGGAGGCCATCACAACGGACCAAAACATCGCCCTAGAGACCTAGAGATATATGGGAAGGCTATGTCCGCAGGACAGTGGCTTATCCCCATCATCGCGCGCAGCCGCATTGTCCGCGTGTGTAAGCACACGGACGGAACAGTGGTACAATAGCCACTCGCTCCGCGCGTATGTGTCGCTCCCGCACATTTTTTTCTGCCGAAAATGTCGCGTAGATGGAACACAGAAGAACTTTAAAAAATAATGAGTCAATTCAAAGTGCTCAGGTGACATTCTCATGCATAATTTATACTCCCGAAGATCTTCATCTTCTAATTCTTTATGAATCATTGCAGACAATCCCACTGAAATCTGCGCCCATCTAATTCCTCACCCGCAGTTTATTCTTTTTATTATATAGTTCGTCCTCCAACAATTCCAATACATGTTAGTATAAAAGAAATAATATTATTCGCGAACTCGCTAATAACGCGCGTCGCAGTATATCAATTTTCGCAGAGTTCCGCGTTTGACCTATGGTCGAATCGTTGTATTGTCCCACTGTCCTGTCGAGGTTCAGGGAGTTAGAACAGGACAGTATTGTCCTCGTATGAACTCTGCATACTAGGTATGATAGATAAATCAAAACAAATGTATGTAATATAATGCATTTTAGGGCTTTCCCCCCCACTAAGAATTCATATCGTTACTAATACATAGTAATAGCAGTAGATTTAGCTGAAACAATTTCATTTTGATGCGCAATGTGGGCAATAATTATAATTTATGAGTCTTGAATGAGAAATCTGTTTCAGATCTATTTTTTATTAGAATAGTGGTAAAAACAAAGTGATTCATTTTTGTTTAATTTTTCATCTTCTTCGTTTAGTTAAGAAGATTTGGTAGAGGTCACGGAGTGCCGAGGATTTCACCCAGTCGACGGCATCGGGGTTCTGAACCCTGTGACCGATGAAGTAACTAGGTTCAGCACAACGGAACTAGGGGAGTCTACATTATTCCGCAATATTTTCGTTGGTGTGCATTTACAACATAATAAGTAAATACGCTGTATATTCGGGGTTCTTTATTTCAGCAACATTTCGTAAAAAATGTATAAGGTTTTATTGAATTGTAAATATTAGTTAAATATTTATGACTGGGTGTTGTTGTTGATCCAGGCGACGTAGGAGCTGACCCTGGTGTGGATATCAGGATAATTCAAGCCGCAGGGATTTCTCGAGGTGGCTATACCGACCAGGATATTTCCATCGACGATCGGGCTACCGTCGTCTCCCTAAGGAATAAAAATAAAATCAATAATTTGCTTCAGTAAAAAACAGTGACTCGAAAACAGGAGTTTATAGTTCAAGTTACAAGAAGCTGGATTAAAATGGGGGATTCCAGCATTTTTTTAAAAATAAAACAGGCTAAAATGATTCGTTTTGAAGCAGATCCAAATGAGTAAAATAATATTTTTAACCGTCAATGCTGGTTGCGTTGGTTTTAATGACGTCAGAACTCGCCCGACCAATCAGAGAGCGTCTCAGGTTGGTTATTTAAAGACTTTATAAAACGATTGATTTAAAGTGAAACATTGCGTACTTTGGCATATCTATAGATCTAGAGTAAAGTGGAGTAGTGTATCAGGACCGTTATATCTGATGCTAAGACATTTCTTATGAATATTCATCCATGAATGGAAACGGCGTGTGGGAATATTTCGAAGTATTTATATCTAAAATATATTAAAAGTTGAATACTCTAACGGCAAATTACACATTAATAGGCATATTGCTATCGTGCAAATAACACCTACATACTGTAATACATTATATATAGCTCACATCGCAAACTGCCCGTCCATCCTTGGAGAAGGTGCACAAGTTGGTGGGAAAAACAAGACGGACCCCGGTCTTGCAGTCCTCATTGGAGACGGTGGGAAGGGTGACCTTACGGAGGCCGATTTGAATTGCTCCAGGTATCTGAAAATATAACACATGAAATATACCACCATAATCATGGGCTGTCGGTCGCCCCGTCGGCAGCAGTTGGACTGGTTGAAATCGATATTTACGTTTGGGAAGCTTGTAGATTTATGCTAAGTTGAAAGGACAATTCTTTTAGATTTAGTAGAATTGCCGTAAATTTATTACATTGAGTAGGTGTGTTATTTCTGCTCCAACTAAACGACTGAATCATAGTAAAATTTGTAAACAGAACATTCATTTTAGTGATTTATCTGATGACAAATAAAAACTGTCAAAAATAAGTCTTTTACCCCATTAAAGTGTTTATCGTGGTATATTTTGTGAATTAATTCTGTATTACTTGTGCTCCACTTGAGATCGTGACAATAACATACCGCCTTCAAACTGCTATACAAAATTGAAAGTAAGTAATATGAGTGGGGTAAAGATGGCGTAAACAAATAATCACGAATTCATAGAATCATGTAAAGCGGCGATTCTAGATCTATTGGAGGCAGTCAATAATCCAATGAAAAAGTTTAAAAGCTCACAGCAAAATATAATTTCCCTGGAAGTAAACACAATTAACAAAAGATGACCGAAATCAATGTTAAACTCGCGATGATGGATAAATTTAATACAAATCAACACATAGAGCTGACAGATTTACACAGAAAAAAAATACAATCAAAAAAATGAATTGATAAGTTGACAGAAGGTTGTTTGTTAACTAACAGGGTCTGATTTAAAAATAGAGATAATAAGACCGTGTTTTAGAATAGTGGGAAAAAGACCATGACGAATACTATTGTTAGGAGGATGACTTAATGACGGATTATGTGCAACTTTTTTTACAACTGTGTAGCAGCAAAGGAGGTTTTTAGAGAGTTTGTTATTTTAATAACTCTTTTCTCTTTAACTGTTTTAACAACGAAATGGTTGAGACATTTATTTGTGAACGTTCGTGGTGGAGTAGTTGGTACAGCTAAGTGGATGGGTACTGATTGAGATATTTTTTGCTAGTTTTTAACCAATGTTTGGTACGAATTTGTTGACGTGATTGACAATTATTGTGTGAGGGTTTATTGTAAAGTGTACAGTGTTAACACGGATATAGAGAGAATTTAAGACGTCAGCGGATTTGTGAGTGTTGGTAGATTCTTTAAGGACTCCATCATTGCTGCTGTAGTAAATTATTATACTGTAGTATTGATTTTTTGGCTTTTCGGATGATTTTTGTACAGATATTTTTGTATTTCTTGTAGAAATTAGGGAATGTGATATCATATGTATTCATAGGACATTTTTTTATGTAAGAAATTTCCCAAAATGAGGCGTGCCAAGAAGAGAAGCACCTTGCAGTAAATTCATATAAAAGTTCTACGTGCTTCCATGCTCTACATGAAACAATCAAAATACGTAAGTGAGGGATTAAAAAACTGTGTTTTCAAACAAGACTCACGGTGACCCATCCCCATCCAGTCACCGTGACCTGGACTCCGGCGCAGGTGGTGTGGCTAGGCAAGCTGATGAAGCCCACGCTGGTACTAGTGGTGATAGCGTCGCTGGTGATGAGGAGGGCGATGTTATTGACTTGGTAAGTCTGGTTGTAGTCGGGGTGGGAGATGATCTTGGATACACTGTACTTAGTACCACCCGTCCTCGAGGAGATGGTTCCTGCGATGACATATGTTTTTGTGATGTTTATCCTAAGAAAGGAAAGAATATTTAAGCTCAAATATATCGTGTATGTTATTAGCATAGAATGGAAGAGGGCTAAATTATTTATTTTTGAAATTAATAATTTCGTGTTGGATCATTTTTAAATATTACTACGGATTACTTTTTAATTGATTGTCCCAACGATGCACATCACGTATATGCCCGTAGTTACGATTCACCATTTCCTTAAAATTTTATGTGAAAAGAATTGCCCTATTTATTGGTATTTTTGTAGAACTCCATACATATTTTAAAAGAATTATATTGAAAGATTTAATAAAAAATAACACTTAAATAACTACGATTTAAAATAATTAAAATTATTGATTAACCGCGCATAGGTAAGATATGGTAGATTCCGAATTGTGTGGTTTTAAAATTACATTATTTAAGATTTAATGTTTGTTTACTGAAAAGGGTTCCACCGTAAATTGACGATGTTTAATATGAATCTATTTTTTTTAAATTTAATATTAAACAAAAATCATCTTTACACGAAACTACGTAAGCTAGTGGACCGGGATTTCATGCTATTAAACCCTAAGTCATTTGATGCACAGATGAAACGCCTTTATAACGAAGATGGACCTTTAGTTAACCTACAAAAAAACTGGTTTTTCGGTGCGCCTCTTGGAGGGATCCGCACAGACATGGAAAAATGGAACCTTTTTTTTAATATTACGTCATAAGATACATGAACGGAAAAGCTTTGTTATGATAGGGGTCGTTTAGTAGAGAAAAAATATGTCGTCGACTGGCAGCCTGGTACATTTTCCATGCAGTTACGTTAATGCTACGAACATACAATCGCCCAACGTCCCAACCCGAACTCGACGAACCGTGACTGTAAATCGGGCAACTACACGATCGGTTAACGCTTGTTGTGAAGAAAGTCCCTAACAACTAAGGTTGATAAACCGCCGACCCGGAATTAACCATAAATAAACATTAGTTGTCTATGATAATTATTTCTCCTAGCCTCTCCGTTTGGGAAGGGGAGGGGGGAAAGGGACCGCAGAGGAGCTTGGGGAGGACAGGGCAGACATTCTAGTCTGAGGAGCCGTCCTGTCACCAGCTTTTTGCGACCAAAAACTGGTACCGTTCCAATTTACTTACTTATTTATTTCCCTTTTGCCTTTTGATAAAACTGAAATCATTTAAAATCACTCAAATTCATTCTATCCTTTAATAATCTGAAGGCGAAGGGTTGTGATGTGTTACCCTGACCCCTGCCCCTACCCCTACCCCTACCTATAACCTTCTCCGGACAACATGGATCATTTTGCAAAAAACTGCGCGTAAATCGGTCCGGTAGTTTTTTAGTCTATAGCGGATACACCTACGATATTGCATAAAAATTCATTCACTTAAATTTGAAAATCGAATTTTATTTAAGAGAAATCATCAAATTTGGTACATAACAAAGGTACCTATTTAAAGTACCTATAATTTTTGATTTCATTCAAAGTATTGTTACGTAACGAAAGGATGGCCCTGAGTTGAGTTCTAGCTACTCGTCTTAACAAATAAGCCAGGCAAGCAATCGCAACATTCCCGCCATAACTAACCAATCAGGTGATTTTAGCGCCCAAAATAAACCTTAGACTATTCCGCCGCGCGAGATTCGCGTGACATAACATATCCAGTAAATTACGCAATAACGGACGCAAGGATTCGATTCTTTCGAAGTTTTCGAACCAAAACGCGTGGTGCGTGCGTAGCTTCGAAATCGCCGTATGCCATTATTCGGAGTACGCGCAGAAACATCTGAATCAGTTCGGCTCGCCTCGACTACTCAATAAACACACGCGAAGTTCGCCATAAAACTTATGTTCGGAACGCAGTAGCACAATTTTGCATGGAAAAAATTCACGTTTGTTAAGTTGGCAGCTGACGTTTTTGACAGTTCATCAAAATAAACAAGTAACTCGCGCCATCCCTTGCAATGCAATCAACTTTTAACAATTAAATTGTTTTCAAATAAGATAAGATCGCCAGCGAATAAACATTAAATTTATCTCGTCCATGAAAATGACAGGTACATACTAAGTCAATAATAAACAATAGTAATTAATTACAATTACCCCAATTAAATCAAATAAAAGTAGTCATTCAATGTCGGTATAGTACTACATTAACAAGTGAACGAAAACCTTTTTACCAGTGAATACAATAATACATAATAAGTTTTAAATAATTAATCAAAGTGTACTTTAAAAAAAAGAGTGTTTAAAATTCATCAAAATAATATACCAGTGATCCTAAAAGTGTCAATTTCATAAAATAAAATAAAAACCAGTTTTTTATCTCTTGTCAAGTTTTTGCAAAAACAATAAATAAGAAGTGTTATTTTTAATTAAATACCCTTTTTCTAAAGCAAATTTCTGGTCAAATTCTCATTTTACCTCGAGTTTTCAACAAATGTCAAGTGATATTTAAAAATATCTGTTTTGTAAAGTGAAATTCTGGCGAAATTTCCAATTTTTTCTTGAGTTTTACAAAAGTGCAAGTGGAAACTTAGAAACACAATTTTATAAAACTAACCCCTGGCCAATCTAACACTAAAATTTTTTCCAAGTGTCAATTTTTTTTTTGTCTTCTGCTTTTTCTTTTACCAAAATGGAAACCACTCCTACCTTGGATATCATAACCAATATACAACACTCAAAGAAAGATATAATTCTTAAAGCATTGCGCGACAGGAATCTATCCCCCCAGGACAACACTAAGAAAGCACTAATAAAATACGCCAGGCATTTTAACAAAAAATACATCAAAGGCCTTTCCTTCAATTCAATGAATCCTGTTGAAGAAAAAGTCGTTACCCAGGAACAAAAGGACACTATCCCGGTCACAGAGGAACTAAACAAAATCTACGACCTAACTCCCTGGAAATTGAAATTTAACGAAATCTTGGTCTGAGCTCAAGTCGGCCCTTGAGCTCAGCTTCGGAAAACAAGAAGCACAACATAGGATTAAATTCAATCTCCTGTCCATCAAACAAAATCCACGCGGAAAAACGGCACAATACACTCAACGAGCCGAACTGCTGAACGACAACCTGTCAACCCCTCTGCTTGATAGCGAACTTTTAGCAGTCATCATTGATGGAATGTTAGATAAATACAAACATATCATCACATCACAAAAAGTTTCTTCTCTGTCACAATTGGACGTTTACCTTGAGAGGGTCTCCTCTTGGTGCAGGTTCGAGTCCTGTCGGCGACATTTATATTTTCTCTGAAGGTTTTTTCAATTTGGATGAGTGTTTCAGGCTAATAATTATTGTTTATGAAAATAATTGTTACCCTTTGCGCTATGCACAAAAATCTTGTCTTAAAAACTTTAGTTTATCAATTAATAAATATTTGAAAAGTCAAAGCAATTTTCACCAATAAAATGTAGACATAAAATGTAGACATGTAGGTCGTGAATCGATCGTAAGATCGATTCACGACCACGAACGATGAGAACCTAATGCCACTGCCGATCTGAGCTAACTAATGTCCGGACCAGACGTCTTATCTAAGAGGCCATCTCCAGAGCAAGTCCTGCCGATATAATTGTCTCCCATAACTTCCCCTTGAAACCTAACCTTCCTCTTTCCCATCTCCCCAACCTCCTTTTCATAATACTGCCGTTCAACTTAGGACTTCATTAACCTCGAAATCATAATAGTATATTCGATTTAGGTCAGTACTTCAATTAAATTCATTATTAACAGTTTTTTCGAAAACTGAATTTTAATTAAAACTATCTATGATTTGCAAAATGTCATTCCCAAAGTGTGGCATGGTTGACAGTTTTGTAAGAGTATTTGCAATGGTAAAATAGCTCTTCAGATGTATTTTCATGTGGTTGTAACGATCCAGAAACCTTAGTGAGGGTGGAAAGAAGATATTTTGAAAATTTCAAACATTTCCTATGTTTAATATAGCCACATATCAAGGCCAAAGAAACAAAAAAAACTTACACCGATTTATATATATATATATATATATATATATATATATATATGTAGAATAATTTTCTCGGTTTACCCGCGTAATGTAGTCCTTAGAAGGACTTTTTAACTCCTGACGTTTCGGACAAATCACATTGTCCATCTTCAGAGGCCTTATGTCTTGAGTTTTGTTTTGAACTGATCGCTTGAGCGTGTCCGTTCAATCCAAAAGTCAAAACCTAAGTGGTTGCAAATCATTTTAGTAGTCTAGGACGCAGAACGCGTGTAGATAAAGGGGTGGGGGTAGGGGTGGGGCATTTAATAGGCTGTTTACGCATAGTATCCGGGTTATTTTTATTTAAGGAAGTTGAGGGTAATTCTAATAATTTTGGAAGTGATGTTATCGGGGAATTTTGATCGATTATGACTTTCCAAGTGTCGGGAATTCTAATTGAGTCATTTCTAGTATTCATATTGTTTTTATGTTTATGAATTTCGATGGCTTCGCGGTAAATTCTTCTTGTTTCATTGAAAAGGCTGGCTATTGTCGTGGTATTATCAAAATCTATTTTATGACCTTCATTAAGGACGTGTTGTACTAAGGATGACGTTAAGCGTTTATTGGTGACATCTACTTTATGTTCTGCGATTCTACATGATATTTTTTATTACTCCGTCCAATATATACCTTTTCACATGCTCCACAAGGTATTTTATAAATACCATGTGATTCAAGTGGAATGTGATCTTTGGGACTTCTTAACAGAGACGAGATTTTATTATCCGATTTATAAATTGTTTTGATTTTATTCTTTCTATACATCTATATATTATACATCTTACACCCGTGAAAATCTCAACCATAACATATATATATATATAGATAGGAATAATATGTAATGTATAAAAGTTATATAAATAATGTTAAGTAATATGATGTATAATACAAGTATTAAAATAGGTTATGATAATTAATTATTTTCATATTTATTTATTACGCACAGCAGAGTCAGATTGCAGCGTAATAAGATATAGTAATACATCGAATAATATGCATTTCGCCAATGAGGTGGTTTTTCATGAAAAACGTCGCTATACAAATTATCCAACTGTTGCTATTATTTGCTTAACATGCATAATGGATATTAGGTTATTTATTTGGAGGTTAGCTGCATATTTGAAACTATTTCGTCAATATAAACATAACTCAGTCATGTTTCATTCTTCGCGTAGCACGTCCAAGGAGTTTGAAGGTTGGGCCAGCTAGCTCGTCAACGAAGCGATCTCGGGCGAACTCGTCGAACTTGATCCAACGTTGGCCCAACGCATACGAATTACCCCCCTACACAATCGCCCAAATGTTCCAATTGGGAGATTGGGCGATCATGTATTCGGCCATTAGAGTTTCTATCGAGAGGTATGTTTTACGTCATCGAATACATGAATGAAACCGATAAATAAATGTATTCTACAGTGTACACATAACAGTTTGGCGGGTCGTAGTGAGAATCTAGTAGCATTGCTTACCGCGTGTTGCTTGTAGCGTCGATTTTTTTCTCTTTTGCGCGCGCACCATTCAATATTCGCGTTTAAGCCCCTTTATTTCCCGGTGGCGTTTCAAACATTTCCGTTTATGTATTCCATAACACAATTTTGTCAAAAAAACGGTTCACAATTTCTATGACTGTACGGTGCCCTCCAAGAGGCGCACCGGCAGACCAGTTTTGTTAAGGTTTACATACGTGGCAACGCAAGAGGCAGCAGTGATGATGGTGCGGGAGTTCAAGATGGAGCCTCCGCAAATATATTTGATTCCCTCCTTCAGGCATACCATGTAGGGAAACTCATCGACTTTTGCGTGTTCCCCGTTAATCACACGCAAGTTGACGTCATCATCAGCCGCTGGTGCACCTGGAAATACAATGGATCTTTTTTTAAGTTTTGAAGTTTTTTTGCAAAATTTGGTACCTCTTTGAAATTGTACTATTTTTTGCCAATTGCCTGCTTAGTGGATATATATGATTCCTATTTTAAGAATGTCGTGACACGAACTAGTAATCTAATATAAAGATATATAAGAAAACGCAGTTGAAAAATCGTTGTTACGAAGCATCGTACAAGTCAAACTACACGTTGTACGTTTAATTTGAGATAAGTATTAGGAAATATATATCTTCTTTTCTTTTATCAAGTGCAGATAGACTTCATAGTGTTTATAGGATAAATGTTGCAAAACCACATATTCCCTTGACAAAACCAATGCACATTTCTATGGGAAAAAAATACTTCAACAGCAGCGGAACACATCCAACTGAAAACGATAAATTAAACGTATATGCAATTAAAGGGCTATTCAACTTAAAAATAACGTTTTGAAAAAATTATCTTCTAAATTTGGAGACATATTTTTTAAAAGCACATTTTCTTAAATATATTTAAAAGTACATTTAAAATAAGCTAAGCATGAATAAAGCATGATGCTCACTCTTCATTTAAACAAAAGGGTCAGCTTCCACAGAAGAGAGAAAAAAATATGTACCTGAAAACGTATTTCTATTATTGTGAAGGAACACTATTAAACTCAGTGGACTGATTATTTGATTAATAAATAAAATGCATTAATCATCTCGGTGATAATTATATAATATTAATTAATATTACACATCTACGATAATTTACTATTTGAGCCTAATTAAAATCATATTTTTTAATGGAAAAAAATATTTTAAACGAATTAAAATGGAACATAGAAATGTAAATAAACAAAATTAAACTACCTAACAAACAACTCGGTCTTGGCGCACATTCCTTGCTTCATTCTGATTCATACATAGTATTTCTGTTTTTCTGATTCCTGACATTTTTACTTTGGTAAAAAAAAAAGGTATCTGTTCAATTCTTCAAGTTATTGTATCAATTTTATGACGGTGATATCTTTCAAACAAGAAATGGCCTCTCAAATTAGGACGTTCAATAATTGAGGATTCATACAGAGTGGAACTATTTTTGGTATAATATACCCTAAATGTCAGCATTTTTAAGGATCTCAAGGAACCATAAAATTTTTTTTTCCCAAATTTTGACTTTCTTACCGAATGCAGCAACCAAGACAGTCGAGAAAAAGAAGATTACTTTGAACATTTTCCGTCGGGTGATGGGAAACTAATGATTTTGCATCTAACCGCGTTACTCTTTTATTCATTCGCCTTATCGGGCGCACTTAAATTCGAATAAAATTTGTCACGTGACAACGTATCACCACTTTTACTTAGTTTTTTTTTAAACACCGTTTTTGAGTGAAGAGAATTTTTAATTCAAATAATTTATTACTATTACTATAATTTTTTTTCTCTATTTTTTTCCCACAGCTTTTAACATAAAGTAGATCATATATTATATACATTTTTTGAGATTATACTAGTAAGAAATGGGAACCCAGATAGCTGGCTGTGTGTGGGTAATATGGGTAATTTATGTAAATAATACTACTAGAATATTAATTATTTGAAGTACCGCAACAGCAAGAAAGCAAAATATTTAATGTGAATTTTAGAATTATAGAATAAGTAAGTAGAATTTTAAGTTTAAGGCAATGGAAATTTTTGAGTTATACTATACGTAAGCGGAATATTTAAATGGTCCATTCGTTAGGTGAAAACTCAACGAGGATTATACATTTAATTTAATTATTAATTTTTTGATACCTACATTCTTCACACAAGTAAATAAACCTACGTGTAATGTATACAAAGCAAAAAAATCCCACACAGGCAAAGTCAGTGATTGGGTAAACCTGGGGCGCTATTCCCGTTATTTTTAAGGAAGATTCCTTACGTTTTTCCTTAGGGTTAAAAACTTCTAGATTAACTGCGGAATTCCGGTGAGACATAGTAAAAAGATCCAATATAGGTTGTTAGATTATTTGAAAACGCAAATTGATGAATTATCTTCAAGTGGCATAAGATTTTGAACTAAAACTTTTAAAAACAATTACATTATATTATTATTCATTTTACTACAATTTTATTTTATTTTAATATATCATTAATAAGACTTTCAACAAAGAATCACGTTTTATAAAAAGGTACCTACCTCATTAGATAGTAATGACCTTTTTTGTCTCTAATTCTAAAAGTGACATTTGCATTTGCGCCGACCGAAGAGATGGGGCTTTAGACTTATTTAAAAAAATCGGTTCCAATTCCGAGTTTAGCCACATGGACTCGATTCCACGGACTTGGTCTTCGTTCCTTTCGGTCGGCATTGGTCCGCGGTTTCGGAATCAAACATCGTCCATATTACACTAATGAATAGGGACGCCATTCGTTTCTGACTCCAATTCAAAACCTTTGCCGTTCCTTTTGAGTGTGAGTTCGAAACGAGCGAATCCGGATTTGCGAACTCGGAGTGAATCCACCGCCTTCGGAATCGAATTCATTGGACTCGGCCGGTCCTACCGACTCTCTTCAATGCTGCGGCTTGACGTGAATTGTCAAAAATGTCAACATCTATATAATGTTTACTAGCTAATTGTGTTTAAATCAAATAATAACGTAATTGGTAACATAATTAATATTGAGTTTTTCTCTTGTTAAAACATCGCAAATGTTGACATTTTTGATGAATGTCGCTCACTGAACTCAACTGACAGCTGTCATCCGAGAGTTAAGTAAGAAGGCTTTAACCTTAAGGAAAAAATTAAGGAATCTTCCTTAAAAAGAACGGAAATAGCGCCCCTGGTATCAGTTAGTGGCAGTATGTTAGTATATTTGTAATAATACATGGAAATTAATTTTCAACCATAGAAAATCATTGCAAGGCGAAAAGCATTCAGCATGCTGACACGATGTCAGGACTATCATAAAACGCCCGTAATCTTATTATTTTCCGCTCTCCTATACATTATATGATTTTTATTATATTATAATTTTAATAGTTTAATAATTTCTTCAAAAGATTGGTATTCACTTTGTGGCCTCAATCTTAATTAATTAATTGAAAAATTACTTTCGATTCACCACTTCATATTATTCTCCGCGTTATGAAAGCATCGCTTTCGAAACGTGCGCATATCTGTGCATATTAATAAAGTGGTGAATACAAAACAATTTATTTATAACTATAAGTTTCTGAAAATTGTTTTTGCTCGGGACATCAATTATTTTTAAGCTTTACGACTAGTTTTCAGCGTGAACTATTTTTTTAATCTTCAAAAGGTACTAGAAAAGATACCGTAAAACGGAGAAACTTTGTATTTATGTGGTAACTTGCGCAGTTTTTTTTTAACATTGAATGAAAAAAATCTGATTACGTTCGCTACCTGAATCAACTTTTTATTTTTCATGAATGAAACGTATACGGTTACATACAATATGCTTTATATTTTGTATATCATATTTTGATACTATTCTTGCTTGTGGATGGAAGATTAATGAAGGAATTTGATAATAATAATCATAATAATAATTGGATGATTTGTACAGCGCCGTTTTTGTGAAAAATCACCCCAAGGGCGCTGATAATAGTTCAATAATATTTATGGCTCTTCTTTAATCATTAATCATTAACATCATATTATGTGCAGTCGTAAGTAAATTGCAGTTTGATTGGAAAAACGTAAATGTCATATAAAATAGATATTATGTGTATATTTAGAATTTTTTATTGTAAGGGGAAAAAGTATTTTATATCCCGGTTTTAAAGGATACCGTTTTTTTATAAGGAATGTCTTAAAAATATTTTCTTTTGTATTTTGTCAATATTGTCTCTGATTTATTACGGCATATAAAAAAAAGTATTTATAGTGTCGTGCAAAAAAAAGTGTTCGATTTTGGGCATGAGAATATATATTTAAGATGTATTTAAGATTGGATGAATATTTATCTTTTTCATTTATAATTTGTAAAGTATAATTTTTCAGAAATGAGTGTTAAAACTTATGTTGTAATTTTTAGGTAAATGAAATCGCTTTTTACGTCTTATTTCCTGATTTTTTTCAGCAATATGGAAGATTTAGTCTAAATTATTAAATAAATGTTTTTACCGCTTTCTTTGTTGAAGCTGTAATGTTTCCATTAACTTTGCAATATTGCCAGAACAATCTTATTTCTTTCGGTACACTGTGAGTAGGATAACTTAGCGCAAATAATACATAGAGATACTCTAAGAGGCAAGGGTAAGAAAACAAAATAAGGCGGCAATTAAAATAAAACAGCAAATAAGTAAAAAGGTTCGGTTGGTTTACAAAAACCGAATATTTTGGTAGAGTGTATACTTTTTCCCCTTCATAAATTTTTTATAGTTGTTTATCGCTGATCAAAATCACACGAACTAAACGTGAACGGCTGTAAATCAGACTGGTGTCAAAATAGGTGTTACTTGACAATTGCCTCAAGCCGTCGAAATTGTACGCTAGTGCTAAGTCTATCAATTCTAACGTCAGCGGATCATATGATGTTTTATATATGGGGAGAGCATACAAAACAACGGGTTGCATGTCAATAATACTGACGGTACAATGACTAAACCGATGAAGACAGAATATCAAAGATCTTCCCCCATTTTACGGTACTTATCAACCGTTAATAGGTTTTTAGGTAATTTTTGAATAAATAGCTCCAAGTCGATAAAAATGGTCATAAATTCTGTTCTTCATTTAACTGTTTTCGCAATAAATCATCTTTATTAACGAGTGCTAAGAATTTCAAGACTTTTATTTTATTTGATTCATTAATCATCCTAATATAAATGTTAAAAAACAACGACTTTAAAATATTATTGCATACAGGGGAGACCGGGTACAGATATCACACTTTTAAATTTTTGTTAAGTTGCCGTGGTTGATTTTTTTTTAAATTTTAGTTAAAGTACTAAAAAACATTTAAGACGTATACTTCCTCTAATAAAACGTGTATTGTACTTCCGGTTCGTGTGGTGGACTAATATAAAACCGTCGATATTCAGGCGTTTTCTGAAGTTACCGAACTCTTCTAGTGTAGGTATAAGTATATAAAGGCAATGAATCTGAAAACTTCCATTGCTTCATAATACACAGTAACACAGAGTAACGAAGAATTCGTGTGAGACGATGTATGAATGTGAATGAAGCAAGGAGTGCATGCCAAGACCGAGTTGTCTGGCGGTCCGGCCTTTCCATCTACCCCTGCACAGAAACTGCGCGATGGTTAGTTAGTTATTTAGTTAGTTAGTTAGTTAGTTAATTAGTTAGTTAGTTAGTTAGTTAGTTAGTTAGTTAGTTACTTAGTTACTTAGTTAGTTAGTTAGTTAGTTAGTTAGTTAGTTAGTTAGTTAGTTAGTTAGTTAGTTAGTTAGTTAGTTAGTTTGTTAGTTAGTTAGTTAATTAGTTAGTTAATTAGTTAAATTAAATAAAAGTTCATAGTAAAATATATGAATGATTACACTAGCAACAAAGATATTATCTCTGTGGCAACTGACCCGTGTGTCCACTCTACCCAGTCTCCCCTGTTTCTAACGACAATAAATAAAACACATAAAGATTACAATTATCGCAATAGTTATCAATAAAGTGAAGCATTATCATTTCCATCGTGGCGCTACACTCCGGGGTGCTACTTGGCTTCTGTCACAAATTCTCTCCACTGGCCGCGGTCGCTGGCCATTCAATTCAAATCTGTCCTCGGCGTACTTCTCCGTCCTCTTCCACACAGAACCTATTAAATAGGTACTCAAATATGTTTTTCAGTTTGGAAACTTAATAGGTATTACGATTTGTCGAAATAATGGTGTAGGCAGAAATTTGTATGGCATGATTGATAAATCTAATTAAATGAATTTATAATGATTGTGCGTTTGCAGTGCTCTCGTCCCGGCAAAAATAAAATACTTAAGTAATGATTAAGAAATCTAATAAATCGATTAAAAATTAGTTTGTATTCACCACTTTATTAATATATACATATCAACATGTTTCGAAAGCGATGCTTTCCTCATCAGGAATATACTATTTATAAAATACTAAGAATATATCGAAATTTATAGAATAATATGTAGAATACACAAAATAAATCAATCTTTTGGAGAAAAATTTATTAAGAAATCTGTTCGATGCGAGGTATTATGACTGCAATGTAATATCTACGCTCAGCGCAACCAACAATTGAAATTTGTTTGAAAAATTACTAACACTCATTTACATTTCACGTCTTATTTCAACTTAGCACAAGCTGGTTCGTTCAACATTTAACCAAAAATGAAGTACTCTTATTCGACAAACTCATGCAATCATACAGTAACAACGTGTTTCGTATTAGCGGTGGGCGAAGCGGCTCTGTTTAGTGATCCGGATCACTAAATCAGCTCTCTGTAAAGACAATCCACATGAAAACTGGACGAAAAAAGTAGCGTGTAAGAGCGTCTTAAGGACGTCATTAGGAGGGCCAAGGGACGAGGGAGAGGGGAGGGGAGGTGCGGGGAGACGCGAACCGTCGTTCAATCGAGCTGGATCAGCGAACCTGTAGTGAGTGATCCGGATCAGTGATCCGGATCATCGAGCCGCTTCGCCCACCACTACTTCGTATGAACCGTAAAATATTTATCCAGTGTGTGATCTATTGCTAGGAATAAGGAAGAAGGAAGAACCCTCCCCCAGAGCCCCACACCCATCAAAACCACCCACAACCCCCGCACCCACCACATCCCCAGATTTTAGAATTCCCAGACGACAATACCGCCTTAAATGGAACCACTTTTGTCTCTCCCGGCCGTTATTCCCAACCCTACTGAGCAACTGTTGAGCCGGATTTTTGCCTCAACACTGCTCAAATTCAAAACCACACTCTTCCTAACGCATCTCTCGATAAACCAACTATCAAATTTAGAATCAGGTTAAGAGATCGATTCAACTGGATTAAGCTCCGCTCAACAAAAGATTACTTATAAAAAATGAAAACAGATTGAAAAAATGTCATCGAAATGTTAAACTCGTTCGATTCGTAAACTTTATTTAGCGAATTATTTAACATCCAAAGATTTTTTTAATCCTTGTCGAAAGTCAAAAAATAATTTATTCTTCTCATTATGAGTTGCGTTTTGGCTTGTTTTAGAAGCTTGATTAGAAACTTTTAATGTATCAGAGATAAGCATAGGTATTAACCTTATTCTTCAACATGTTCGCAAATTATAACATGTTGAGTTATGTATTACAGTATTTAATACAAATGGCGTGGATTCATAATAAATACAATATTACCTCCACTATGTTAATTTAATTTATCGAAGGAAGCAATCACTTTGTGGCTTGACATTATAATTTAAATGAAAAATATTTTCGTTTTAAGCCACTTTATTTTTATATATATTTCTGCATTCGACCGGTTTCGGTTGGACTCAACCTTCTTCAGGAATGTACACATATAAACTAAAATTAAAGTACAGAGATATCATAATGGAGACAGAGAAAGTGAGGAAAAGAGACAGCACGATAGGGTAGAACAGGACAGAGCACTTAAAACAAAAACATTTTTAATTTAAAAAAAAATTAATTTAACATTGAAAGTTTTTAGTTTGATGTAGCTTTATTGTCTATGAAAGTGGGCGGGCACCCATGGGATGATCAATGATAGAAAAAAGGCTTGGAAACAGGAGAACGGGGCGTTGCTCAAGACAACACTTGGCTGATCGGTGCCTCAGATTGATAAATCTAAATGTTGGAAAGAACGGCCGTCAGTATCTCATCTATGTAATTATAATACATCATCTATTCTCGAAAAATACAAGTCGCTACAATTTTAGGCAATTACATATTACGTAGCTAAATATTTATCGTTAAATATTAATTAACTTCGGGCATGTAGAGCGAATGAACGAAGAAAGGAGTTTAAAAAGAATGTATGACGCGAATGTGAATGGAAGAAGAAGCCGGGGACGACATGGCACGATCAAGTGAAACAAATACTTCAGTCGGGTCATGGCAGAAGTCGGAATAACAGAAGAGAATGTATGAGGCGTTGTATGAATGCGAATGAAGCAAGAAGTGTATGCCAAGATCGAGTTGTTTGACGGTCAGTCCTCTCTGCCTATCCCTGCGGAGAAACGGCGTGATGGTTAGTTAGTTAAATATTAACGTTTTTCATAGTAAATTCTGTCACACCGCAACATACCTCTTGGGAGTTTACAACTACAACTGACAACTGTCTTCTGATTTCGGTTTTGTTAATACATATTGATAACCATTTTGACAAAAGTACAAGTAAACGGTGAGGCGACATGTGTCGAGAGATTCTACTAAACTATCCCGGCGTGTGCAGTTTCAACGTCAGGTTTTAGATCAGATGACAAATAGAATTTACATTAATATTACAGGGAAGAAGTATCGCCTATGAAAGCGACATATCACAACTAATTCAAAATCTAGTACATCACAATCGGCCACTAGAATCAAATTTAAAAAAGACATTCTGTACAATTTTTTTTCCTATTTTTTAAACAAGGGCGATTTTTCGAAAATTTCCCTCCGCAAAATCGAATCATTTTTTTATAAACCGGAAGGACGGGACGTAATTTATGGGTTCGGAAAAAAATTATTAATTACCCAAAAATTATTTTTAAATAAACACTAATACTACATGAATGGCGGAGGGGAATAACGAAGCGTCCCAAAAAAGTTACATCTTATCAAATTATGTTTTTCCTTGATCAATTTGATTGAACATTAAAATTTTCAACTTCAAAGAAAACAGACGAACATTCTTGTTCTTAAAAAGACCTCAACCTCACCATTCAACTTTTCAGATGTAAATTATACTAATATAATAAATATACTCGTACTTTGATTTTGTAAATATTTGCCCCGTCATCGTTAAATACATAAGCGGCCGAGCCGGTAGTCCGATTGCATAAACTATACACCATAACATCTGTTAAAATTCTCACCGGGAGTAAATTGTGCATATAAACACGTATTTTTCTTGTTCGTTTTTTTTTTAAATCATGAGCCGGACATTTTTAAATAGTAATAATAGTAATAAATACTATAAAAAAATATGTTTTACAGTAACATTTTCATAATATTAGAACAAACATCTATCCACACGATTTTTTCCAAGTCATTATAAAATGCATGCAAATGGCAAGTGGTATTATTAGCAATGAGACTTGAAAAATACACGTTCGCGACAAACCAAGTTTTTACACAAAATTCGTCGCGAGTTTTCTTATTTTTCCCGTGGTGCTCTGGTATTTAATAATAAGAAAGTAATATTGAACGTTTAAATATTTTTCTGTCTATGGTGTTGACAAGTTCAATAGACATAAAATGGAACGCAGCTAATTTCATGTCAAAAACGACGAGCACTGGTAATCTTCTTTTGTTTGTCAAAAAAATAAAATTGTAATAATAATACAAAGTAAACAAACAAACAAAACAAAAACAAAAAATACCAAAAAGGGAATATACCACTTTACCCAAAATATAATGAAGAATGTCAAGGTCTCCAGCAATGATTGATTGTCCAGCATTCCCTACATTTACGATTATAATCGATCTCCGTTAAATTTCACCGATAAGGGCCAAACTTTACGAAAAAGGTAATGACAATCCAATTGTTTTGTATCCACAGTTGGAAAACAGTAAGTGTAGTTTGTTTTATTTGAATTAATAATAATATTTCTATGTTTCAATCACTTTTTTAAATGCATTGTTTATTTTTAATTTTATTATTTAATCCAGTTTACAGATAAAGTACCTGTATCCGTAAAATCTAATAATATAACATAATAATGACAATACTTATGATTTGTATAGCGCCGTGATTGTGAAAAATCACTTCAAGGGCGCTATAAAAACTTTTTTTTTTCAATGCTCCATGTTTCGATAACTCTGAAAGAATCCCAATTCTGGAACTGGCGGCGAAGTTAATCTGGAGAACCAGATGAGAAAAAAAAGGTGAAGGAAGGAGTGAAGAGAAACGGGAGGATGCCATGGAAATTGAATAAGCCTACATTGTTCGTGGGTATCCTTAGCAATTAAATTAACTTCACTGAAAACTTCACTAATCCAGAATTGGCCAGCTGCTCTGATGTAGCGGTGGTGAACTGCCTTGGCATCCCGTGACGAGCCTTAGATCGAACTGAAGCTGGCAATATCTTCTTCAGTGACAATAATAATCTGTGTAATAATTCACGTGTTTTAGTTACAGTTGTTTAAACGTAATAGTTAAGATTAAGAAAGAGACACTTAGATGGTTTGGGCATGTAGAGCAGAAGAACGAAGAAAGGAGTGCAATAAGAATATATGACACAGAAGCTAATGATCGAAAAAACTGGCAACGTCCGGAGACGACATAGCACGAACAAGTGAATCAAATACTTGATTCGGGTCATGTCAAGAGTTAAATAACAGATGAGATAAAATATGAACGTGAATTAAACATATATGCTTAAAAAAAGCTTCTACAAATTTCAACAAGAAAGCGCCCTTGAGGTGATTTTAGTCACTAAACGGCGCTATTAAAAAATTGTCAATTTTATTTTTATCATTATACGCAAGGAGTGTGTGCCGAGAGAGAGTTTTGTGGCGGTCTATCCTCTTTGCCCACAGTATATTATCCCAATATAAGTATTATTTCTTCAATTGGAAAAGGCTGGATGGCGATGCATGGAATTCCTGATGTAACTGATGGTTTTTGGCTGACCGTGAGAAATGTCTAACTTCAGTCCCTTTTGTGGTGACATTAATATAATAATAAATCATTTAATAGGCGACCACCATAAACGTACATAACGAGTACAGAGTAATATTTCAAGTACCTACTTTACCTACTTAGATAAGCAACGGTCAACAAACTACGTTACATAAATAGTAACTACAATATTTTATTTACTTCCAGAGTGGTAGATACTCTCAGTATCGTTCTGGTAAAAGATCACCAGTCAGAATCGAAAGGTTGCTTTAAACGGATTTAGTGAATATATCTGAACAGAAACGGCCTCAATGGTCGAGGGGTAAGGCTCTCGACTACGAATCCGAAAGTCGCGGGTTCAAATCCCGGCGTGCGCAAGTAAATTTTATTTAATTAATTTGTGCTGTTCCACAATTAATTCATTTAAAAAATAATACGTAGTATATTTGCGCACGTTCCAGAGTGGAAGATACTCTCAGTATCGCCCTGGTGAAAGACCACCATTCAGTATTGAAACGTTGCTTGAAATGGCTTTCAGACGTGTTTGGTGACCAGATCTGAATAGCCAGGTATTTCCCCACACTCCTCTTCCCCTTCTCCTTCCCCTCCCCAATACCTTCAGCCACACAGCATTCCCCAATTGGGGATGCCATAGTCTCACTGGCTCTAGACGGTTGGGAGCAGTTGGGAGCAAAAAAAAAAAAACAACAATCCACCCCACATCTCCCTATTCCTTCATTATCAGAACGTACTATAATTTGGGATGCAACAGTCCCAAAGCAACCGGGCAGATGACATTCTTGCGTGATGTTCATTAATAAACTTTATTTTTATTTATTTTGATCTTCTTTTTTTTTGTTTATTTAAATAAATAAAAATTACAAGGTTAATAAGACAATTAGTATTATTTTTCCTAGTCCTCTTAACTAGAGGGGTTCCTGTGCTGAGGTGGACTAGGTTTTATTTGAAACTGATCGTTTTAAGCTCCTACGACGTTCTTTTAAAAATGATGAATAACTCCTCTTCGTTGATTTCTTTGAGTCAGGTTTTGATCTGTTTTAAGAAATCATTAGTATTTTTTTTATTTCTGGTGGAAGTGAATTATATAGATTACTGGGGAGATATTTACAGTTTCTTTGTCCAAAAGCAGTTTTAAATTTGGGTATATTCATAATGTCATTCTGTGTTTCAAAATGTAATTATGTAACAAAATTTTTAAATAAAAAAAAAACGTTTATTTTGGATATAAGGGACTGCAAAAGATTTGAAAATTTAGTTTTTGGCGTTCTTGTGGAGACACTTAGATTGAAAACTTTGCTTTAAAAGCACACGTTTTTGTGTACTTTTCAGGTAGTCTCAATAAGGAACCCAAAGTTATCAATAATGACGTTCAAACTTAAATACCAGTATATTTAGGTTTTTCATGGTGTTAGTTTTCCTAGTTAAAATAATTTTCAAAGTTTAAATTTTTCAAAGCCCGCCAAAAAGCTCCAAATCTATTGACAGTCGGTTTTGAGGTTAGAATGTCAAATGTCAAAACAAGGATGAACTTTACCGTAAATCCTATTCACAGTAAACTATAACTAAACATAAGTAATAATATATGTACCTTTTTAGAAAGTTTAACTTGAAGAGTAATAATAGTATTGAGCATTAACATTATCATAATATGCGTATTGACAAATGGTTTGCCCATGAATACTCTAATATTTGTCATTAATAATAGTTTTTTTTAATATTAAACATATATTATAGAGCATAAAGTCACCCATAGTAAGACATATTTATAATACAAAACAAAATCCAAAAATAAAAATGTTCATACTAATCTAAAAACAGAATACACACGTGACGTCAGATGTTCCAAATTCAATGGTACCAACATAACAAGGTGTTTTGATGAGATGATTATTTATTGGCTTTTAAATAACGATTTATAAATTCTACATATAATTAAATATAAAAAATGTATTTTCACTATCTGCGTTTGCTGATCTATAAGAATATATTACTTTTCAAACCAAAATATTTTTCACTGGAGTTCCTTATTTTCAGTAAAATATTTATTTATTTGTTCAATGACTTTAGTTGATTACCCTGTTGTAAGGTCTCATTGTACACGGCAAAAAAATTGTGTAAGGTGAATTTAGTTGTAAATGTTATATATAGGGGTAAGCAAAATAAAAAAAAATATTACCTGAAGAAAATTAAAAAGTGATAATTAATAAACGAAATCTTAAATCTAGAAGAAAACATAACGTTTAAACATTATGTTTTGGCATCTTAAATGTATAATTGTCGACTACCCACCTCCCCCCCCCCCCCCAATCCCGATCCGATCCCGATTGTCACTGGAAGAAGAAAGTGACGAGGCAGTTCGATCTCAACCGCTCGTCGGGCAGTAACAAAGGTGTTCACCGCCGTGACCGGAGCATCTGGGCAATTCTGGATTACCGTAAAGTTTCAGAATAATAATAATAATCGGACCATTTCTATAGCGCCGCTTTTGTGAAAAATCACCTCAGGGCGCTGTACAAATATTACTTCCTATACTTATATTATTAACGAATTTTTTTTAAATTTTTTTTGTTTTACATTTATTTTCTCTTTTTGGACAGGCTATCATTACACATTATTTATAGGCCATATAAAGAGATGCAGTTAAATTATCAAAACTAAATTTAATGTTAAATTGAAAAAAAAGAAGCTAACTGTATTTATTCCTTACGATATATTGCAAGACGCTAATACAAATGATAGGAGTTATGTGAAGTTGGGCGGCGGGTGAGGACGGGGGCGGGATGTACTGATCCTTTCTTCAAATCTTCTTTGTCTTTGTTGGTGACGGGACGCTTGGTGTTGGTCTGCACGTACGCCATGCGCTTGTCAGCCGGCTTCAGGATCCGGAAGGAGCACTTCAGCGTGTCGTCCACTGACATCATTGCTCCTGCATTATCGAATTCCCCGCAGTACCAGTTGCTTCATGGCAAAGAACTCATACCCGTCCTCTACCACCTGATGCACCCGGCAGATCAGGTCATAGTCGTGCTTGTTGAGGAACTTGGCAACCATCTCAATGACGAAGGTAAAGGCTCGTTCTCACCTCAGCTGGCGGTGTCCTTGTTGGGGTCCCAGCAGCCCACTTCCCGGTTGTTTACAATATTTTTTGCAACCACCGTAGCCCGAATCGCCGTTTCTATTAAGTGTTGGCACTTCACTAGTACATGTGGTGACTACCGACCGCCAGATGTGACCGATGCCGATGCGTTAATTCGGAAGAACGAAGCAGATTTCAACTCAAAATATTTGAAATATTTGGGTTTTTGTTATAAACTTGATTTAAGCTCGAAACGACAGCACTAAAATTATGTAATTTTTATAAATGTAACCTAAAAATTATTGCGATTTTTTTCCAATAGACATGTATGAAAACTTAGACCAAGCCGTATTTAATTTTGATAATCTAACTGCATCTCTTTATATGGTCTATAAATAATGTGTAATGATAGTGTCCAAAAAAAAAAGTCATAGATTTAATATAGGAATAATGTAAGAATAGGAAGTAAGATTTGTACAGCGCCCTTGAGGTGATTTTTCACAAAAACGGCGCTATAAAAATCATCCGATTATTATTATTATTATTGTTATTAGTATCGCCCTGGTGAAAGACCACCATTCAGAATCGAAACGTTGCTTGAAATGGCTTTTAGCTGTGTTTGGTGACCAGATATGAATAGCCAGGTATTTCCCCACCTTCCTCTCCCCCCTCTCCATCCCCTCCCCAATAACTTCAGCCTCACAACATTCCCCAATTGGGAATGCCATAGTGTCACTGGCTCCAAATGTTTGGAAGCAGTTTGGGACTACTGTGCGGTATTCATATAATTTTTTTTTTTTTAAGTTGTGTTTTGTAAAATTTTCAAACATAAAGTCAGAAATGAAATAAATTATCTAGCTATAAAAATCAAAGACATTGCTAGTTGTTAGAATTTGTGCGTTTCATTTATTTACAATATTGTTTCCGATTAAAATAGCACGTACGAAATGATAATGTGACGATATTACAAAAATTCGTCGATTCAACGATGCGTGTGCTCAAAGATGCTGTTAACGTTAAATGAAACGTGATACGTGCCCACAGATGGCGCTAATTAAAATATTTTATTAAAAAAAAAACCGTTTTAGCACTTAATGCTTTTAAATATTGAGATGAATTGTTTGTTGGAGGGTGTACATATGAAATGGAATAAATTGTTATTGCTAGTTTAAAACACAAGTCATCCAACAAACTTATAAAAATACGTTATCCAATAATATACTGTATTTTTAAGTTTCTTGAAGAACTTGAGTTTTAAATTTACATGAACAAATTATTTCATTTCATATTCCGTGTGTATACACCTCCAACAAACAATTAATTTTAATATTTAAAAACATGACGTGAAAATGTGTTTTTTTTTATATGTAAATTACCGCCATCTATGGGCCCGTAATACGTTTCGTTTAGCCTTAATCTGCTATCCAGTTGCACAAAAGAGGTGCCCCAAACTTTATTATATGTACGAGTAATAGTTTGAGCTACAAAATCACAGATGGCTTTAGTAATGTTGCGGTAATAATAGATTCATAAATTTTCCGATAGATGTCACTAGGATGAAAATACGGAAAATTGGCCCTTAGATGATTGATGATTTTTGAGGGGACATATGACATGGCGCCACCTACTTCTCGGGACTGTGCATTCCAAAGGAAGTCAATACTTAATCATTGAAGAAGACAATATTAACATAACCTAAATGAAACATGAAACCGAAAAAAACAACAGAAAATAAAAAAGATATCAGTCGCATCCCGTTGAGGTCCTGGGTTCGAGTCCCAGTTTTTATTTTCTGTTGTTTTTTTTCGGTTTCATGTTTCGTTTAGGTTATGTTAATATTATCTTATTCAATGATTAAATATTACATTGAGGTTTTTAAACTTCAATAAAATAATTGAAATTAAAAAAAAAAATGAAGTCAAAATATATACAGGGTGGCGTAAAACTGCCGTTATGGTTTGAACTTTTTTAAATTTATTTATATTTTCATATTTATTTCAGAATTTTGTGAAGAAAACATGGGGAATTTGAAATGGAGCACTACACAACAGAACAGCGATCAACAATTGTTGAATTTTATTTTGAAAATCAACGGTCAATTGTTTTGACGCAGCGTGCTTATCGACGTTTTTTTAATGTGCGTACTGGACCTTCAGCACCAACAGTAAACCGCCTGGTTGCAAATTTTCGACAACATGGTACAGTAAGACACCTTCCATGTACCGGAAGACCACGTACGGTCCACACGGAAGAAAATATTCAACGTGTTGTGGATAGTGTGCAGGACAGTCCGGAAACATCAACAAGAAGACGTTCGGCACAACTGGGGCTATCGCGGAGGTCCGTTCAGAGGATTTTGGCCACATTGCACATGTTCTCGTATAAGGTTCAGCTTGTGCAAGAATTGAAGCCGATAGACTACCAACAACGGCTTGATTATACCATTTCATTCCAAACCATAACGGTAGGTTTGCGCCACCCTGTATATATATTTTATTTTTATTTATTCATTTATACAATCTCAAAGTATTATGAGGGTTATGGTACTGTGCGTGTCTCACCAGGAGAACCTGTGTTGAGAGTAGGCAAAGTTTATAGTTTACAAAGTTAATTTTTTTTTAAGGTTACAATGTTTACAGTTTATACTTTACAGTATACAGTATACATTTCATAATTTACAGTTTACATTTTTTGTGTCGCTAGCTGTGAGTCATAGATATAAGTCACTAGTTATAAGTCTTAGTTGTATGTCGCTAGCTATAAGTAATAGATATAAATCACTAGTTATAAGTCTTAGTTGTATGTCGCTAGCTATAAGTCGTAGATATAAGTCAGTAGTTATAAGTCTTAGTTGTATGTCGCTAGATATAAGTCATAGATATGAGTCACTAGCTATAAGTCTTAGTTGTATGTTGCCAGCTATAAGTAATAGATATAAGTCACTAGTTATAAGTCTTAGTTGTATATTGCCAGCTATAAGTCATAGATATATATCGCTAGTTATAAGTCTCAGTAGTAAGTTGACAGCTATAAGTCGTAAGTCATTATGTATAAATCTAAAGTTATTAGTTATAACCCACTAGAAATAAATCATAGGCTCTAGGTTATTAGTTAGAAGTCTAAGTTATTTGTTAATAAATATATGGAAGTAATCCAATCATCATTATTAATCATTAGTGCTCATGTAAATTATGAGGTTTCTATATATTACAACCTCAGGTCATCACAACAGTACTGAGATTACAAAAAGTTCACAAAATATAAGTCAATTTTTTTTTCTAAAAATACAGAATTAATTGTGTTTTGGCGTGGTTTGTAATCTAAGGTTAAAAATTGTTAAAAACACTTATCCGTAATATAATCTTCACACTTCACGCTTTTGTGCTTACTATTAGACTGGGCAGATGCGTTATTAGGTGTAATAATATTTACAAGTAAACAACGTACACCGTGTAAGAGATTGTGCTTGAACAAGTTCGGCAGCCATCTTGGTTTTCAGCATCATGGTTTTTATGCCGGAAGGTGCTTATATCATGCAATCCGTATGGATAAAAAAATAGCACTTGCTATGAGTGCACCTAGTTAGAAATTCTGTGGATTTTCTCTACATTTTCCTGAAGAGAAACGTCGAGTTGCTAATAAGTATGTTTATTTGCTTTTTTATTTATCATTTCACGTACTGATATATTAGTCCTGGAAAATCCGTACGATTATTTGATGCAGTTACAGTATGAGAATGGTAAACCCACGTGCTCTTCATGATGTTTTTATTACGTGATCACGAGTATGGGATAATTTTATATGTCTTTCATATTATCACGTTTTATGAGAATGGCATTAGAAATATCGTTTATAAATATGTACGAAGCGCCATTTTATAGGTAAATATCTAACGATTTATTGGCACAAGTCGGGTGATCAAAAGGAAGGGAAAAAAATCAAAAAGAACTGCATCTGATTTTTTTTAATTCTACGCAGGAGGCCCGGATGTTGTCTTTGGAGGGAAGGAAGTAGTGAACCTGTGTTAGGACGGAAGAAACACAGAGCCCGGAAAATCATTCCACAGCCGAAAGGGTCGTAGAAGCGACTCGTTCTCAAATGTTGGACGGACGTTTGGCGTGTTCCGTGTTCTGTGCAGTTGTGCGGATGTGCCATGTGTAGCCTTGCGACAGCAAAATTGAGAAGGCTCGACGAGAAACGTTGATTTTCCACGTTGTAGATCGGTGTTTACATGGTTAATGACCGAGTGGACAAAAGTGCGGGGACCCCCACCCGGATGTGGCGGGTTCAATCCTTTGCAGGCAAAAATCTTCGATCGATGCACAACCAACATTTTCCGCTTATAATGACGATATTTGGAGGAAATCGTTTAGTGTGGGGTTATTATATTATGTAACCTGGGAATTTTTGTCTTTCTTTGAATAAAAAATGCAAACGAAAAGTGTTGCGTGAAACACTGCAGCAAAGTATACAATTAGATAGATGATGCAAACCTTTTCCTTATTTACAAAATTACGAATTTGCTTGATCAATTAAGATATCCCGCTTTTGAATTGACCGCTTGTTTTAAAATTACATGGACCAAAAAAACAAAACACAAAAAAAACTCTTTAAAAGAGTGCTCACAGATGATATACGGGAATTTTTTAAATTTAAATTTCAATAGGTGCCTAAGTTCAGGCTTCCACAGATGCCATTTATGTCAGAGCTGGACCAGCAAAGACAAAAACAAGTTAAAAATAACGTATCTATGCAAATAATTTTAACACCAAAAACTAACCATCAAGCCGTTTCTCCGCAGGGGTAGTGAGAGAATATGGACCGCCAAACCTTTCTCCCGAAGCACTCTTTGCTTCATTCGCATTCATACGTCGGCTTATACATGCTCTTCTATTTTTCCGACTCCTTACATGTCCCAACTCAAGTATTTGATATACATGATGGTGACATTTCGTCCTCGGGCGTCCCTGACTTCTTGTACCATTCACTTCCGAGTCATATATTCTCCTTACACACCTTTTTCGTGCATCCGCTCTACACACTCAACGCGTTTCTTTTCTAATCTTACGCTTTCATCTGCTTTGTATTCTTTCCGTATCACTACGTTTTTTAACACGTAGGGTCATACAAAGTCTTATAATGTATACGTCTCAGGGATCTTATTTCTCGAGCATTCAGCCTACTTTCACCCCCCCCCCCCCCCCCCTGGTTGTAAATCCCTCACTGCCATACATCAGGCTTGGTATTAGCACTCCATTGCGGGTTGCCAGCCTAGACTTCTTTAGACAATTAGCTCAGAGAAGCTTTTAAATATCATCGATCTCAGTGGGAACAGTAGGACATTTATCCAAGAACGTAAATAATAGCAAAAATTCAAAAAACCTTGATAAAACGGTTTATTAAAAAAAAAATTATACTGAAGTCTTTATTTTGGAAAAGGGAAACAGAAGTCACCCACGAATATAATTGGTCACTTAAAGCATTTTGGCTTCCAAAAGTTTAGACTTTTTCTAAGTTGAAATTTTATTGGAAATACTTCATTTTATTAATTTTTTTAGATTGAATACAACACAAATGTGTTAAATTATATGCGACGCATGGAAGACTGAATCCATGGAATGGAAAAAGTAACCATATTCCTTACTAGGGAAAATGAAGCGTATTTTTAATTTACCGAATGTTAAGCTCCGCCTTCAACTCCTTGTTGCCTTGTTAACGCGGTAAATAGGTAAAGGGCCGCATTGGGGATCGATATTAAATACATTTTGCATACATTGCATTTTATTATTAACACTATATAACACTAATACCTTCATACAATATTTGTACAGGCACAGAAAAATAATTAAATCAAAATTTTAATTTACCATTTTTTTTAAGTTTTCACTTCTGTTTTTATGTACATCATGCATATGATAATTACTTTTTTGTAAAAGTTGAGTTATCTCATGGATAATCATTGAAAAAAATCACGTTTTATAAAAATGCGTATATGGTTGATATATATATATATATATACTTCTAAACTGTCGCACATAAAAAAGTGTCAAAATGGGATAATGTAGTTTCAATTCTTTTTACACGTTCTCATTTTGTTGTTTGCAATTTGTTAACTTGTCGCAGTGCATACAATGTATTTATGTAAACACTTTGTAACATTATTATTCATACTTTCAAATTCTTAAAAACATCAACACCTTGAATAATGAACTCATAATAAAAATGATACTGAAAAAACCACAAGATAACTGAACTGATCGACTATTCGAAGAATTCAATGTTCCTAGATTTAATTTTAATTTTTACAATAATTGTAAAAATTTAATTACAATTTTTTTCTGTGTAACACAATCTTAAATTCCTTAACTTGTCTAAATATTATTGTAAAGGTTTATTTATCTTTTTTTATATTTTATTTTATATGAATACCGCACAAGAGTCCCAACTGTTTCCAACCGTCTGGAGGCAGTGAGACTATGGCATCCCCAATTGGAGAAGGTTGTGAGGCTGAAGGTATTGGAGAGGGGAAGTAGAAGGGGAAGAGGAAGGTGGAGAAATATCTGGCTATTCAGATCTGGTCACCAAACACGTCTAAAAGCCATTTCAAGCAACGTTTCAATTCTGAATGGTGGTATTTCACCAGGGCGATACTGACAGTATCTTCCACTCTGGAACGTGCGCAAATATACTGTATATTATTTTTAAATGAATTAATTGTGAAACAGCACAAATTTATTAAATAAAAATTACTTGCGCACGCCGGGATTTGATCCCGTGACCTTCGGATTCGTAGTCGAGAGCCTTACCCCTCGACCATGGAGGCCGTCAATGTATCATCTGTATCATATTAATCAGTGAGAAATAGCTAGGATGCAGGCGAGTTCTCCAGATATTGTATATTGTTTTGATATTACTGTCTGTAACTGTATTTTCTTCTTAAACTAAAATATATATATATACATATATATATGTATTATATTCGAAGAGTTGTCTAGTTAGCTAATAATCTAAATAATTTATGCACACAAACATGACTTTTTAATTTCATGTACATGAAATTTATATTTTTAATATACTTTGTTGATAATATCCTCTTATAACACGTGAAAAAATGATCGTTTTATGTTTTGAATAAATATTTGATCATTTGTAAAAGATACCGCGATGACTCGGTGCAGTACACATCATATGTGTTTGTTTTGCGATCACGCTTTATGTAATTGGCTCTTGTATGTCTGGCTCGTGGTACAATTATGACCATTGCCATCAATTTCTGGAAATTCTTGAATTTTGTTTACTTTTATAGTTATTCGCGGCGTATTAAATGCTAGTCTATGTAGCCAATGGCTCGATGCACTTTTATGAAGTGGAAGATGTTAATTTTGCAAATTGGATGAATAAATAATACACGATCATCGCAAAAAAGATCACGGATAACTGCGAAAATTTAAAAAGGCGAAATAAATTCTTCGAAATGATCAGCCAAAATGTATTTTGCTTCACTTCTGAAATCAACAAAAAAGCAATTACAGCGGACCTAATGCCAATTTTTCGAAAGAAAATTAATTTAACTCCTTGATTTCCGGACAAAAGTCTCGAGACTCCGAGTCTAGTGGGATTATTGTGTCCACACTTTGGGGATTGTTGTAAGGCTGAAGCAAAGGAGATGGGGGAGAGAAAGGTTAAGAAGTTTGTACCTGATTATTCAGATCTCCTTGGATGTTGGCTGATATCTTATATATTATACTTGCTAAATATCCAATAGACTGTACGATGTTTCTGAAACACCCTGTCCGCGATAATAAATGTTTGTTGTGATGTCCCATGATAATGCGATGTTTGTTTTATTTTTATGATTCTGAGAAGAATACAAGCGGAAAAATTTTTGAAAGAGGAAAATATATTCAAAATCACAAAACGTGCTAAATGATTTTTTTCAGTGTGCAATTTAAAGAAGAGATGGACGTCGGAAAGGGGTTTATTGATTAATTCGAAATATTGATAATATCAATACAAAATACGATAAACATAATGGTTGGTTTTAAAGAGAAACATATTTTTTTACCGCCCTACCCATACGAACGTACATTGTACGGCCGCTATATTATCGCCCGAACGCAACAAGGCGTATCCCGTACGTTCAGGTACAAAAAAAGACATACCCAAAATCCACAAAATATTTCGTATGCATCAAGTTTGTTCCTGCGTCATCTCGTTTAGTATTTCGAGATCAGCCGAAGCTAACGGATATTTTGGGGTATTTTCGTCTCTCCCATACAAGTAACGTCACTAGTCGCACGTATTGTTATTGTTATTATTGTTATTATTGTTATTGTTATTATTGAAAAAAAACGATGTTTTAACTACTTTTTGAATAATAACCCAAAGGAGGGGCGGTTAAATATTTTTAAAACGTACATTGGCTTAGAATTTATCAAAATCATATCAGAAATATGACTTTTTGACCGTCCTACATGTGTACTAATGTTGATCAAATCATTGTTCATGCAAATTACAACACCCGGCTTCTCTACAATGACATTCCCATGCAAACGGAAGACATTGGCGGTATAGTCATTTGCACTCTTACCGGAAGGGGATCGACACACGTAAGTACCATTTTTAATTGGATTCAGTGGAAACCATTATTTGATGGTATTATTATCCTATCTACATCTCGTGCTTTATCCCAGAAGTTGAATTCTGCTTCCCTTCTAATTTGTTTGTGGTTTTGTCCTTCTGAAGTCAGCATTTCCCCTTAAGTGTTTGTTGGTATTATTTTTGGTAGTTGTGAATGACGAATACTTGGAGCAGGTAGATGAGTTTGTATATTTGGGAAGTATGTTTACGAAAGATGGAAAGACTGATGGGGATATTGAAAGAAGGGTGAATGCAGGAAACTCCATTAACGGAGGACTGAACGCGGTTGGCGCTAACAAAAATTTGTCCAAAGAAGCGAAGCTAGCAGTCCACAATGGAGTGCTGATACCAACCCTGATGTATGGCAGTGAGGCATGGAATTGGCAGAAGAAGGATGAAAGTAAACTGAATGCCATAGAAATGAGATCTCTGAGACGAATGTGTGGTAAAACCATGTATGATCGTGTGAAAAATATTGAATTTAGTAAAGAATGCAAGGCTGATGTAAGCGTAATGAGTAAGATTAAGAAAGGGACGCTTAGATGGTTTGGGCATGTGGAGCGACTGAATGAAGAAAGCAATGTAAGAAGAATGTATGACGCGAATGTGAATGGAAAAAGAAGCCGGGGACGCCCGAGGAAGATATGGCACGATCAAGTGAATCAAATACTTGAGTCGGGCCATGTCAGAAGTCGGAATAATAGAAGAGAGTGTATGAGACGATGTATGAATGTGAATGAAGCAAGAAGTGTATTCCAAGATCGAGTTGTTTGGCGGTCCGTCCTCTCTGCCTACCCCTGCGGGGAAACGGTGTAATAGTTAGTTACTTGGTATTAGATACTAATATACTCTATGGATCACTTCCATAGGTTTTTCTATGGGACATAACCTCTGGGAGTCACTTGTTAGAGGAGTCACTTAAACCTGTGTCAACCTGAATGGTCAATAAATCTACTTTAGATTTACAAGTGCTTTTTAATACAACAGTGTTTATCTTCCTTCCATCTCATTTATAAAAGATCTTCGTTTCTGTCTTTATTTTAAGTCACATTTTTCTTTTCTTCTTGTGTTTTGACGGAGAACTTGTTAAACAAGCTCCTTCATTATTCGCTTACAATGCGTTAATATTTTCCAATTTTATCGAAAAGTGGTACATACTCGCGTTACAATCTGCGCGTTTTCTTTTACTTTGTGAATTAGTTTTACCTCTATTCTTTAAAAAGTTATGCTTGAATAATATAGAACACAAATTTTAGCATTAAATAATTATTCGTATAAACATAATCACAGTTTAGTGCATGTGCTGGCCTTCCTCAAAAACAATTCAATAGAATCCAGTCCGTTTTAATTGCTGCTGCGATAATGATATTTAATGAATCCATTTTTTATGAAGAGTAAATCTCTTCATAAATAGTCTATATATTTGTCTTTGATTTGTTCGAAAATTACTGAACCGATTTTGGCGAAAATAGCACAGTTTATTCTCATTAGTGCTGGTAAGGTTTAGAGGGTAGTTTGAATGAAATCCAATATGTAAAACTGTTGCTATAACGTTTTAAAGTTAATATGAAAAACATTGAACCCGCCATATTGTATTGAGGTTAACCCATAGATATACCACTCTGGTTAGCCATAGATTACATATTCAAAAGAAGAAAGTTTGTTTGGGTAGAATATTTGCAAAAAGGCATACATGTAAAGCTTCATTCAGATGAGCACGAATCAAACAGCGCCATTTTGTCCTAGGAGCAGGATATATGTTTTTTTTTTCTATCCATAGTTGTAGAGTAAAAATATAGAAATGATTATTCTTTTCAAAATTCACAATCATAATGATTGGGATAAACCTAATTTTGTTTCGCGATCACCAGGTTGGGATCCCTTGAGTGCATTGGGACACCCCATCATCAGACCCTTCAGATATATTGACAAGTGACATTACCCTAGTTATGTAATTAATTCACTTGATCCTGACATATTTTCTTGGACGTCCTGACTCCTGTCAATCAATTGGGCAAACCTAATATAATTTATAGATACGTCTATTAACCATATACAACCAAACCATTTTGGATTTCCCTTTTCAGTCCTCACACCTACATTAGCCACACATTTCTTACGTAACTTCACAACAATATTTTTTTACTACTCACATGTCTCAAGAAACTGATTTTTACTACAACTCTCATAAATCAAAGTACTAGATTCTCACATCAAATTATTATAAATTCATTAATTTGCTTGTTTAATTATTACAGAAGTAAATAAAACATTAACATAATTTCTTCAAACGGTTGGTATTCACTTTGTGGCGTTATTATTCATTAATTCATTAAAAATATGCTTTGTTTACACCACTTAAATATCCACATGTTTTGACAGCAATGCTGTCATATTTTTAAGTTAATTAAAACATTAACAAATTATCAACTCAATAAAAATGAAATACCAGTGGTTTTATGATATGAGAGGCTTCAAATAGATCTAATGGTAATAAAGCAAAAAACAGAATAATCAATAATAATCTAATTTGATTGGATTCGTCGTTGGTCGTTAGTCCGAGGCAGTTTTACGGGACTGCATGAACTTGGATCCAGTCCGCAAATGAGCTGACTCTGGTGTGAACGTCAGGCACGGCATTAGCGCAAGGACTTCCCCAGGATACGATTCCTATCAGCTTGCCATCTGCGACCAGAGGACCTCCAGCATCTCCCTATAAGTACATGAAAAACATTTATTTTCCTAAAAAAATATTGACATTGCGGAAATATTACCATGATATGGCTTTTCAGGCCTTTTAGATAGCAAAAACGCTTTAATGGGGGATAAATTACCTCTGTAGTATTTATAATAGCCTCTATCATGGGTTAAATTCAGCAATACAAAATTAACTATCACTCGGTTTAACACTGTTACTACCACTGTTAGATTAAAAGTGGGGTCAACTGTTTACAATATAAAAAGGCAAATATGATCTAAATTTTGCACAGAAACTGAAAAAAATATTAATTAATTAAAAAATATACATTGTTTACACCACTTTATAAATATGCATAAATAAATGATAAAAATTAGAACATTTTTCGGATTTTTGATTAATTATTTACCAACTTTAATCAATTTTTGTTTACGTTTATAATTTGTCTGTTCTAGTTTTTTATCATTTGCCTATACTTGAAATTATTTTTAATATTCATATATTCCTGATGATGAAAGCATCGCTTTCAAAACATGTAGGTATTTATGTATATTTATAAAGTGGTGTAAACAAAGTATATATTTTAATTATTTAATTAATAATGACGCCACAAAGTGAATACCAACCGTTTGGGGCGAGCTAGGCATACCGCCAATTTAAGTAAGATAGCAAATAGGTAAAAATTTCGGCTTGTTTACAAAAATGTAATCTTTTTTCACATTATTTTCTTTTATAAATGTACCTTAATTTGCCTACCGCAGGTAAAATCAGTCGAAACCAACGTGGATGACAGTGAACTATGCTGGTACCAAAATGGATGTCACGTGACTTTTGCCTACGTTAAGGCAAGTCTACTTATTCCGACGTCAGTGGTTAAATTAGGACAACGTTAAAAAAAATTTAATTGTGCGTTGGGACTTACGTGGCAGGATCCCTCCCCCATCTGGGTGAGGGTGCAGATCTGTGTTGGATAAACCTCGCCCTCACCCCATCTCTGCTGGCAATCACCCACGGTGATGGTCCTCAGCCGAATTGTCTGCAGGTTCAGAGAAAAACTCCCTCCCAACTATAATAAGTCATTGAAAATCATGTACGAGTGTGACAATAATGATATTGGTGTCTTTTGTAATATTGGTAAGTTCTTTTTTTATTTCACTTCAAGCGCGCTTTACAAAAATAAATTTTAAAATTGACACTTACTAATCCCATTCAGTGGTCATTCTAGTGCTCCTTTCACATTCTATTCACATATATATATTCTATTCAAATATATATATTCTATTCAAATTTTCTATTCATATATTCTATTCATGAATTCTATTTATATGGATTATCAATTTACATATTTTTAACATATTGAACACATTCTTACTTCTTATGCTTAATATTACTCCCACAGTGCGCTCCTTAGGTACATATTAATCAAATAATTAATTAAAAAAATTGCAGTATATACAAATCTATATAAAGAGAACAAATTCACAATAACATTGAAAAAATCGAAATATTTATTTTCAGTAATAGGAACATTCTAAGTTTACATAAAAGTATAACAAGGAGAAAACCGAAACGAAACAACTACCGGGGGCTTGGGAATATGGCTTAACTCTATGTATAAAAATTAATATTCGTCTGTCTATCCTCGATTTTACTAGATCGGTTTCGCTGAAAATAGCACAGTTTGTTCTTATTATGACGGGTCCAATAATCTAATATGCTGCTCCTGTCACGTTTTAAAATTAGTATGAAAAACATGGAACCGCCATGTTATATTGAGGTTAGCCCATAGATATACCACTCTGGTTAGCCATAGATTACATACTCAAAAAAAGGTGTATTTGTGCAGAATATTTTAAAAATGGAAAACACATGTAGGTACCTACTGAAGAACTTTATTATATAAATGTATTTTGAAAAAAATAAATTAAATAAAATTATATGTTTAGAGATAATAATAGTATTCACAAGGCATTACTTTCACTGTAGAATCAATTATGGCACCCAAACGACAGGCAAGAATTCAAAACATCCTAACTTTAGTAAAAAAAAAATCCCGCAGAAGGATGTTATTAGCTAGTTATTATAATAAATCAAGAAGTAAAGATTTATGGAAAGCAGGTTTTCAATCAAATTTGTTTTTAAAGCCCGTTTAAATTCAGCCAAATTATAAGCAGATCTTAGAGTCCATTATTTCAGGGCGACGAAGTCAATAAAGGCGATCCCTTAAAAGTGGGACAATACTTAGATTCATGAAATGTCATTATCGCCGCAGCATTGAAAACGGACTGTATTCAATCGAATTGTTTTAGAGGGAGGCCAGCACATGCATAGTGCATAGTATAGTACTCTGATTATGTTTAGACAAATAATTATTGAACGCTCTTTCAAAGATGTATATTAAATTAATCAAACATATCTTTTTAACGGATAGAGGTTAAACTAAATCGCTAAGTAAAACAAAACGGGCTGACTGAAAATCGAAAAAAAAATAACACGATATTAGCGGATAATTAATGGGGGGCTTATTTATCACGTCCTCCTTCAACACACAAGAAGAAAGAAAAATAAGAATTGGAAGGGAAATGAACACACTTGGAAGAAAATGCTGGCTTCAGATGGAAAAAACCCAAAGAAATCAGAAGGGAAGAGGAATTCAACTTCTGGGATAAGGCACGAGATGCAAATATGAAAATAATACCATTGGATAATGGTTTCCACGGTCTCCAAAAAAAGGGGTACTTACTTGTGTTGATCCCCATCCAGTAAGAGTGCAAATGACACCACCGCCAATGTCTTCCTTTTGAATAGGAATAGGACCCACAACGTCAGAATAGATAATAGAATTATCTCCCTTAAATTTGAGAAGAGCTATGTCGTTGTAGAGAAGCCAGCTGCTGTAATCTGCGTGTGTGATGATTTGATCAACATTATAGGTTACTCCTCCGTTAATGCTGCTGGAACCAACAGTAAATGTTGTTTCAGATGCTTTCACGCTGTAAAAAATACAATGTTATTAATATTTCTTACAAGCTCATCTGAACTTATCGATTTCTTATATGCTCGTTAGACATACTCACGCCTCTTTCTTTGCCATAGTATATTTTGGTAAAATATACACACCACTTAATAAAAATATAATAGCTCCACTTCAGGTTACCCAGGGCTCGATACAAAATACAGAATTGAGATCAAGGTTTGGAAATGAAGGAAAATATAATATTGGTGTCACGCTTCAGATTTCACAAGATATCTTTTTTTGGTAGAGTTCAAAATTATCGTTAAATATATAAGGTTAACAGTTTTAAAACACTCGTTTCTGTTTTAGATAATTGTCAGAACTGGGTGACACAGATTGTGAGATTTGCCTAAATAGTAATCTAACGTTATATTGGACCATACCCGATATTATCCCATTGCCTTTAGCCCACCCGTAGGATGTCATTTTTTTTTCTCATGTGCGACTAACGTGTCGGTACTAAAACAATATATGCTTACTGAATAATTACACAATTAGTGTTGGATTGATTACGTTCCAAAGTAAAGATTAGTGGCATTTTTTTAATATACTCATTGAAGTGGTTTTGTGGAAAATACTTATTTAATTTAAGATGTCGTGGGCGATTTAACTCTACCAACATTGACGTCATTGAAACACATACTCTTTGACGCAATGAGCAACTGTGACGACAGCGTTCTCGGAGATGATGGATCCTGAACACTCGAAGCTGTTCCGAATTCGGACCTTGCCCTGGAAAATGGCATCCTTTTGGTCTGCATCAGATCCTCCCACGACCTTCCAGCTACCATCATCAACTGTACTCGACGGTGCTCCTGTAAAACAATATAAAACACTTTAAAACCGGAACTAAAGAAGAACCTTGAGGAAGGCCGTAGTTTAAAGAAGATGATCTAATAATGTAAAAAATGGCTGCCAATAATATGAGATTAAAAATGGAAAATAATATTGACAAATCTTGATGAAGATGACATGAATTGAACTGGTCTCATTAGCTAAGTTGGTTAAGCGGTTGCCCCGGATAGGCAGAGGTCCTGGGTTCGAGTCCCAGATGCTACTGAAATCTTTTTTATTTTCTGTTGTTTTTCCGGTTTCATCTTTCATTTAGGTTATGTTAATATTATTTTCTTCAATGATTAAATATTACAATGAGGTTTTTAAATCTCAATAAGTATAATTAATAATTAAAAATAGAAAACAATTATACCCTAAAATAATACTACTTTACATTCATAAATACAAAAAATAAGAAATAACAACAAACACACATATTAGGAGCACTAGATCTCAGAGTCAAAAACACATACAACAAGGAAATACAAACACAACAATTGGACAAAAAAACTTCTTATATTATGATACTAAACTCTGCAACAAAATCCCACTCTCCTTCAAAAATCACAACAATAATAAATTTAAAAATAAAGTAAAACACTGGATACGTTACATAGGGAGATCTGAAATAGAAAACCACTCAACTGCACTTAAAACACCTCACCTTACAATAATTATTTTTAGCAATCATATCAATTTAATATAATTTAATTTCATACTTTGTAAATTAAATCCTCAGCACGGGAAATCACAGTGAGGATATCAGGATATCATTTTTCGTTATTTTGTTAAAAAAAAAAAAGATTAAAAAACATTATTATTATTATTATTATTAATGTTGTGATATTTCTTAATTTATTTTATCTACACTCTAATGCAACAAAAAAATCAATTATTCGACTACAAGCATGAACAAATTTGTCGTCTATTTTATAACTTGCAATAGTTCGTACGTAAATATACTATCTTTTGTTAATTTTGGGAAATTTATGATTAGTCATTAAAATGCGTGGTCATTGCAACGCTCCATGGTTACATATACAAATTCTAAAATTCATGACGCGAGAGTTCACCGCTCGAATGTTTTCACTGCGTCAAATATATAGACAGAAACCGTCAATTTATCGAAAAATATGTTTCATACTCTACAAAAACATGTATCTTACCTAAATAAGGAATCGAAAATCTAATGGGGTTTTTTGTACTTGTAATATTATTTTCACTAAATAGCACAAAAAGTTAATTTAACATTTTTTTTCAGTACAAGATTTTTTTATTTACCATTGCAGAGGACTACCACCGCAAAAATTACTAAAACACTCGTAAATTTTAACATTTTTACTATCTGTGTGATTGTATCACTAGTAAATATGGAACTGTTTAATAATTCTGATTAAAAACATTTTTGTTTTTAATCTCGGATCTGATTAGGCTACAAAATTAATTAGACACATGGTTATTAACTTCTTAGATAGCAAGTGTTTTGGGGACAACGTACAATAACTGATTACATTCCAAAATTCGTTTATCGCGATGGTGAAATTTTGATTACGGATCACTTAGGTTTTTTGATTGTTGAGGTGGGACAAGTAGTGGGTGGTATTAAAAAAATTGGAGGTAACTTCGGAAGTTAAATTCACATTAATATATTAACCTTAACCACGATCTTTCTTGAATGAAGTATGCATGAAGAATGAGCTAATGATGAATGTCTAAAGTCATGGTGTTTGAAAGAGAGAGTACGAAAACAGTGTGCGATATAGTTGTGAATGACGAATACTTGGAGCAGGTCGATGAGTTTGTATATTTGGGAAGTATGTTTACCAGACATGGAAAGACTGATAGGGATATTGAAAGAAGGGTGAATGCACGGAGGACTGAACGCGGTTGGCGCGTAACAAAAAGTTGTCCAAAGAAGCGAAGCTAGCAGTCCACAATGGAGTGTTGATACCAACCCTGATGTATGGCAGTGAGCCATGGAATTGGCAGAGGAAGGATGGAAGTAAACTGAATGCAGTAGAAATGAGACGAATGTGTGGTGAAACCATGTATGATCGTGTGAAAAATATTGAAATTCGTTAAGAATGCAAGGCTGATGTAAGCGTAATGAGTAAGATTAAGAAGGGGACGCTTAGATGGTTTGGGCATGTGGAGCGACTGAACGAAGAAAGGAGTGTAAGAAGAATGTATGACGCGAATGTGAATGGAAGAAGAAGCCGGGGACGCCCGAGGAAGACATGGCACGATCAAGTGTATCAAATACTTGAGTCGGGCCATGTCAGAAGTCGGAATAATAGAAGAGAATGTATGAGACGATGTACGAATGTGAATGAAGTAAGAAGTGTATGCTAAGATCGGGTTGTTTGGCGGTCCGTCCTCTCTGCATACCCCTGCGAGGAAACGGCGTGATGGTTAGTTAGTTAGTTCGTTACAATCCTTCTTCTTCGTATGAAGGAGAAGAGTTTGTTGTCAAAGTGGAATGTTGATGTTAATCAGATAGTCGACAGCATCGGGAGTTACTTGGTTCAGCACGGAAGTACTTCCAGGAAAGTGATAAACGGAAATTCTTCTACGATGTGCTCTGTTGTTTAAAATTGTGAACATTCACATAATTCGCAATATTCTTTGTGTCGAGTGCCGAAAAGCGACTGTGACTGCACCGGCTGCATTTTAGTGAGTTCCACATCTTCCACAGTTCCACCAAGAGAGAAAGAATCCTTTCAGTTTAGTAATTGGGTCCGCTAAATCGATTTATGTTTATAATAACCTTACACATCGGTAGATTCTGATGAATATTCCATATTTCAAACTTTCTTTATAATTTACAAAATTTATTTGATTAAATTTACAAAATCTCGTGATTCGGCAAGTACCCGAGAAGGCAGTATTTGGTGTTATATTTTTCTCCGTGTATCTCTAAAAAAAAAACAATTTTTAAATCATTTGAGCTTGTCCGTTTTATGTACATTTTCCTTGAATAAATGAGCAGTCAAACTGTATGGAAGAAGTATGCACTTTTAGAATAAAAACGTTAAGGAAAATTTTTAAAACCTGTCAGAATCCGAAGTCAGACAAACAACGTAATATTTTAGTCTGTTATATTTTCTGTGCCGAAATCGGTGATACAAGAGTAATACAAAATTACAAACTTGGCAAAAATATTTTCATAGTGGTCTCCGTCCGTTCCACCCAATCTTCACCTAAACTAAACTTTTTTATTTGTTTTTAACTATGGGTACCTATAGATTATAGATATTGCGATGCAAAGCTGTACCTTATTTACAAAATTAGAAGATTCGTATTTCCATGATCAATTAAGATCTCCCATTTT
>JAHDVE020009997.1:0-10100 GCA_022606495.2 Halesus radiatus | reverse complement strand
ACCGCTTCATATGAAAAAACAATTTATCTAGTTTTGTTTTATTGCGTAATGTAGAAAAAATTATTACCCATTAGATGACCGTGAAACATTTTGAATTTTAGCCCTAAATATAACAGCATAACATAAAATACGTGTTTTTAATAAAATATTTCTTACGTAATATCGAACAGATACCCGGAGGTTCATACAATTTTCAACTCTATAGTTACTGAACGTTAGGACGTATTTCAATGTTTCACTTCTATACCGAGTTAGTTCACGCCCAACTTCGGTGGCGAATAGACGTCTTTATAGTTCGCGTCGCTTCGTTCCGTGCTACTTTTTTAAGATCAATATAGTTTACGCGCAATCGATTTTGAGATTCCCGAGTGATATAGTATAATGGGCAACAAAGGAAATAAAAAAGTGGGTCCACTCAGCGGACTAAGGAAGAGAAAAATCAACGCTGGAATGTTTGGGTAAGTTCCAATCATCTTTATTTATTATTTACGTCCAAATTGGGATTTACACATAATTACCGTTGCTAGAAATAGTTCATTTAAATATTCTCAGAAAATTTGAATAAATTTTTATTTCATCAATGTATTTTTTTTACAGGAAACTATATCAACCCGTAAAAAACAACTCGTAAAGAAGTCGCTGATAGTTCCCGGAGAACTTTTAACTGTCAATGAAAATGTACAGGTAAGCTGGAACATATTACCTATCCACTTTTAAAATTGTATTATATTATAATACTCATTTCAATATTGAAACAACCATGAAGTATCTTTGTCAATACGTTTGGAATAACGCAATTTCCCAAAACATCGTCTTTGTTAATTGACGGCGGGTATCAATTTTAGTTTAAAATCATTCCACTTCGCGCGCATTCCAAACCGCCGCACAGTGGTCACGATAAAAAAATTATGAAATCGTCAATTATTTGGTTATCTTGAATTATTTTAATTTTTCATAAAAATTGAATGTAAATTACTTTTTATGGATTTAGCGTTTATTTTTTGATGAACGTGCATTTATAATAATACATTTTAACAAAAACAACACGTAACAACAAATAAGTGCAAAAGTAATGAAACATGTTTTAATTGCAGAGCGAATGTAACAAAGAAAATAATGCACTGCCACAAAATTTCAATCAAAAACGAATATCTTCATTAGATGAGACAAAAGACACGGATTTTAAAAACCATTCTCTTGCGGTGAGTTATTATTTATTTAGATCTTAAAATTAAATAAACTTACCAGTACTTAATTTTTTTTTATTAATATGTAGGTAATATTAGCATATTAAAAAAATATTTGTTTATGTAAAATTTATTACGTGCATAACTTGTTTAATAAAATGTTACTTTGCGAAACGTGTACAAAATTAATTAAATGTGTTTTAATTGCAGATCGAATGTGACAAAGAGAACATGACACCGCCACAATTTGTTTTTCAAAAATCTTCTTTTCAGGAGATAGAAGAAAGTTCTTCGTTTCTGGAGACAGAAGATATGGACATTGAAAACCATTCTCTTATAGTGAGTTACTTTTCCTTTAGGTCTTTTGGAGCATTTAGAAAACATATGCTTAACACATACACACATGTTGTTTACACGTTTAAAAATGAGAGTACTAATTGCATTAAAAAATTGTTTTAGGTCGAAACTACGCCTTCTGTTGAAGACGACTTCAAAATAAGTGGACGCCGGATAGTAGACATAATGTTCCTATTTGATCAGATAAAAAATATTTTTGAACATGGATCTAAATTAGGATGCCGCAATGAAAATTTAAAAATTGTCACTGAAAGGAGGAGTGGTTTATCATCCAAAATTATATTTAAGTGTAATTTTTGTAACGAAAGTTTCGCAATCGCGACACATGATAAAATGGATAGTGTTCAACTCGATATTAATAAGTCCGCAGTTGCAGGAATTATGGCCATAGGGGGGGGTTTCTTTCAATTGCAAGAATTTTTAGGCGCTTTGGACATTCCAGCAATGTCGCAATCTACGTATCAAATATTGCATGAAAATGTTTCAAAGCACTGGGAAAATACTTCTGTCGATGTAATGACAGACGCTGCTACTGAAGAGCGTGATGCAGCTATAGAGGAAGGACGTTTGGATCGAAATGGTGTTCCAATGATCGATGTCATTGCAGACGGCTGTTGGGGAAAACGGTCATATAGGGCCAACTATTCATCTTTATCGGGTGCAGCTGCAATTGTTGGCAGGAAAACGGGTAAAGTCCTGTTTATGGCGGTTCGTAATAAATTTTGCTCGATTTGTTCGTTTGCAGAAAAAAATAACAAAACCGTCTCTGACCACACATGTTACAAAAATTACTCGGGATCTTCTTCAGGCATGGAAAGTGAAATTATTCTCGAAGGATTCAGGCGTTCCATTTCAATGTATAATCTATTGTTCGCTAGAATAATATCAGACGGTGATTCGAGTACTTACTCTAAAATTCTTACTGCTCGACCTTATACCGATTATACCGTCGAGAAAGTCGAGTGCCGAAATCATGTTCTTAGAAATTATTGCAACAAATTACGCGCCTTGACAATTGATACCAAATATCCGAAAAAGTTGAGAAATTTTATAACTGCAGGTCGAATTATGTCTCTTAGAACTGCTGTTACTTCAGCTGTTAAGTACAATAAAAGTCAGTCAATCTCGTTATCGGAAAAAATTAACAACCTCTACTCTGATATTGTCAACTCTATAAGTCATGTATTTGGTGATCACGCTAAGTGCAAAACTTATTTTTGTTCGGGTCCAAAGCCAGACGGGAAAAATCTTGTGTTGGACTTAAAATGTACTCCAATTTGGCTACGACTATGTTTGATCAACAACTCTGTCGCTGCTCACTCTCGAAGCATAATTCATGACGTCGATAGCAATGTTGTTGAAAGATATAACAGTATAGTGGCTAAATTTATTGGCGGAAAACGCTTAAATTTTTCCTGTAGACAGTCTTATCAAGCCCGCTGCCATGCTGCCGTTGTATCATTTAACACGCGTAAACCAATTTATACTCTGCAAAAAAACATGTTAGGAAGAAGTCCTAAATCTAATGTCATTAATAAGATTGAAAGGAAACGGCTTGAAAAAACCCAACATAATTTAAAATTTATTAGAAGAAAGAATCGGTCTCGGTATTCCGATCCTAAAAAGGGCAACAAAGAATACGGCGATGCAAGTGCACAAGTGGATATGGAACCAGAACTATTGGAAAATGGGAAAAAACATATTTTAAGTTTATTAGGGGAAAAGCAACAAGTAAGGAGTCAGATTCAGGAACTTACTATTCTTCAAAGCGATTCGAATGAATGGCGTGAGCACAGACGTATGATGCTGACAGCGTCAAATTTTGGGAAAGTAATTAAACGAAAAGACAGCACGGGCTGTGGCCCTCTTGTTCGCAGTTTGATTAATGAAAATAACCTGTCCCATGTAGCGAGTATCAGCCATGGGAAGCGAAATGAAAAACTTGCGGTAGCCGAATTAAGCATGCAAGAAGGAATTAAAATAAAACCATGTGGTCTGTTTATTGATAGCAAAATACCGTTTTTAGGGGCTACACCGGACGGCATTACAGACGATATGGTAGTTGAAGTCAAGTGCCCCATTACATCATTCAAACTCGGACTAGAAGAAGCAATTAAAAGAAAGAAGGTCACATTTTGGAACAGGGACGGAAGTATAAATAGAGCCCACGCATGGTACTTCCAGATTCAAGGTCAATTACGGGTAACTGAAAAGAGTACCTGTCTTTTTGGTCTGTGGTCGGGAAGTAATGTGCCATTGAAAGTGGAATATATTAAAAGAGACGATTCATTTTGGACAGACCAAATGGAAGATAAATTAGTTCGTTTCTATATGGAGTGCGTATTACCAGAAATTGTTGATTCAAGATCTAAAAGGAATATGCCCATTAGAGAATCAGATTATATTCTCCAAGCTCAAGAACGGAAAAAATTAAAACTAAGTTTAACTAAACGTAAACTCGACTGCATTGAGCAAGCTAGTGCAGTAATTTCAAGTCCTTTACAGTCCACAGAGTCAACTACTATTTTATCTTCAACTACTTCTGTCGCGTCAACTTCTACTGCCAAGTTTACTTCTGTTGGGGCTGACGCGACAGTTCCAGTTATTGCAACCATACCTGCTTACATAGCAAAAAAATTAAATTTCGATAATTACTGAAACATTTGTAAACTTCTCTCGATGACCGCTTGATAAGAGGGAATCATTTAAAATCACCGTTCTTTTAATCTCCATTTAATTAAAAAAAGTATTTATGTTATTTGTTATATTGTTTTTTGTACAGAGGTGAAAATTATTTTTCCACTGACGTCATCATATGAAATCTCATAAATATTATTATCCCTTCCAGCCAAATAGTTCGGCCGCGTTTTTCCTTGAATTTAAATATTCATTCTGCACCTGCTCGCCTAATCACATCACGTACCGACATCCTCATTATGAATATTAAAAGCACTTAAATCACGGTTTAACCCACATTAAATTGGCCAATAATTCAATCGTAAAATGGGTTTTTCCAAAACTTTTGGAAATGATACTTTGCCTAGATTTGCATACTCCAGCATTAATATCCTTCCTAACCACCTTTGCAGGCGGTTACTACTCTGATCATCTAACAGTGTGTCATTCTTAGAATTCTCCTAACATACATATTTTTGAAGATATTATTTTATGCACATTGTAATTCTGTCCACCTGTTAATATTATTAAAATTGGGTAACTACCTAAGTTATGTTTGATATATTTTGTGATTGTCTTTCTGTTAAATTTTTGCTATTTTGTGTTTTTAATTATTATGTTTTACGAAAACTCTCGTGGCTTAGAGAACTGTACACGCAAATTCTAAAATAATTTAATTTAATAATTTAATTTATGACATGTTTTTTAAATTCACTTTGTGTATACACTTATACTATTTGTTTTTTCTATATGTTTCACCTACATATATTTATGTTATTTAACACAATTTGTTTATAGATAATTTTTTTTTTATTATTATTTAATCATTGTATTTTCATTAAAACAGGTCACAAATGGCCTAATTAGGTAAACACTGGATAAATAACTAAAATCAATGTAAAAATATCTGTATCCCAAATAAATAAAATCTTAATAAATACTTTTAAAAAGAGTGAAGTAACCAATAAAAAGAAGGCAAAATAAGTAACTTGTAAATGTCTATCTATTTATTATGTAGTTGTGTTCCCATAGTTTCTTCTTTGTAATAAAACTCATAAATTGTTAGTAAACAGGCGCACGGTGGGAATGGGCATACTATCAGAACTGGAAGTTGAAGGGGATTTGTTTTGAAGCCTATTACGGGATAATTCTACATTTTTATCTACATCATATTCCAATACTGTTATATTGAACGTAAACGTTAAAAAAATGTTTTAATTACAATAATAAACTAGATAATATTGTCGTTCTTTACTGGAGTTTTTCTATGTATTTAAATAATATTAAAACAAAATAAATTAATAAAACAAAAAATATATTATTTCGTTATTTTATGTTTCACGACTTTACCAAGCGTATCCACTGTGTTATTTTCGTTATAAGGGGCGGGTACGTCTTCTCGGGGCCCTTTCTTCTAATTGGTTAAACGATACGGGCGATCTAGTCCAAATACGCCCCATTATGAATTTTGTGGTGACCGGTGGATGGCCTTAAATCAATAAATTAAATGCATGGACCCATTGTTCGACCGATCGAAATATTTGACTTGGTCACAAATCAACGATATGCGCCATTTTAAATATTTAGAGTTTTGAAGGCTTGATCTCCATTAACCGACAATTTTCAACCCGTCAGCGTTTAGTTAATTTTTTGTGGCTGCTGTGCTCGATGAATTATTTATTTCTTAGAGATACCAACAGGAAATTTATGAAACATGCTTGTATCACAAAGTAATGTTGATACGTCTGCAGCATACACATTAGGTTACGCATAAAATAAACAATTGAAAATAATAAAAAAAAATTACATACAGATACAGCCGGTTTAAAATTAAACAAATTTGAAATTTTTGAAATCAGAAAAAGCGTTGATACTGATTTAAATTTAATTAATACTTTTTTTTAAATAGCTATCTCTTGAATTTATTTTTACATTAATAATAACAATAAAAAATAAAAAAATAAGAATTTTTAATACATATTTATTATACAGTGTTTTATAACAATTTTGGATTAATCATTTACCTATTTCAATCAATTTTTGTTTATGTTTATAATTTTTCTATACTTAAATCATTATTTTTTAGTATTCTATATATTCCTGATGAAAGCTTCGCTTTTGAAACATGTAGATATGTGTATATTAATAAAGTGGTGAATACAAAATAATTTTAATTCATTAATTAAATATAAAATTAATTAAACTTTTTCTCCCATTTCCAGTGCAGGATTCTCCATTCTGGAGCCAGTGAGACTATGGAATCCCCAATTGGTGTATGTTAAGAGGCTGAAGATAGAAAGGAGGGGAAGAAGATGGGAAAGTACCTAGCTATTCAGATCAGGTCACCAAACACGGCTAAAGCCATTTTTAGCAACATTTCACGTCTGAATGGACGCCGAAACAGCTGTCACAATAATAATAACTAAAATACCTGCAGAACTTAAAAATAATCTTATTAAATTTGATTTACATTAAATATTTAAAAAAAATTGCAATCTGCTCGAATATTCACAATTTTATAAATCATTAAGGGCGAGTTATTTCGGAAAAAATTCAACATTTCGTTAAAATTTGGAAGTTACATTACGGGCCAGTTGTTTCACTTTACTTAATGATAAGAGAACTTGAATGAAGGTTTCACAGAATTCGATTTCTCTCCTTGAAATTTTGACGAATTCTTCAAGTTTCTCGAAACAACCCATACTAAGAGATCATTTATATTTCATAATTCGGTTTATTAAATAACAATTCAACCATTTCTCAAACCAAATCACAATGACGCTGATCTTCGATTTGTGACTATGTTAAATGTAACGGTTGTTCATACAACTGGGCCGGCGTGGAAAACTTAAGCGTTCGTAATTATTTATCTTGGTAACCATTTTTAGAATTTTTTCAGTATTATATTCAATATTTACGTCTCAAAATCGGTTTTTCCCAAGTGCCTTTATTTTTTGAGTAACTTTGAATGGCCGTTATTATTATTTGGCTCTATTCTATGCCTTGGGGATGATCTTAATCCAGGAATGACGAGTCCTTTGGGAATGGCCATCCACCGTTAACGTGTCCGTTATTATACCCGGCTATTAAATTCTATGCTTGAATTATGTCGTTAACGATACCAATAACGCCGCGTTATTATTATTTGCAATGATGGATGGCATACGTCTTATAAGGATTACGATTTTTATTTCACAGTCGTTTTGCGGAAAGAATGCCAAATGTTTCTAGTCAGAATGTGAGATTAAACATGGAACCCATTTGTGCGTATTTTAAACAGAAGTAGCCTTTCAAATTATTAAAGCGTAGTGAACATTTCTTTGATGAGACACTAATTTTGATTTCAAAGATATTTTTATGGTCAGTGAAAACAAAATTACGTCATTCGTTTCGTTTTCAAAAATCATGTTTCAAACAAACGATCATGTGTATGGATGAATAATACCTTGGCAAGGAAACGAGCTGTTTAAAATGTACCTAGTCTGGTCGTCCAATGTATAATTTTAATATTTTGATAGAAAGCAATCACACTGTTTATAACCACGAAATTTATTAAATTTTTATTAATACCGACCGGTTTAGCTTAATTTAAGCATCATCGAGGTATAAAATTAAACTAATTAAATGCTTGTGTTAAGCGAAACCGGTCGGTATTAATAAGATTAATTAAATACATTTTTTACTTATATGCATAATTTATCATAGCAATGATCATAACAGTACTCCAAACCTATTGTAAAATATTTTCACAAGTTGATATTTTCAAGAATCTTTGAATGAAAGCCTCTAATCTCTCAAAATGTATTTATCAAAGTCCAGACCGGTTTCCGCCCGTTCATCAAACAAAATTACTAACGACATATGTTTTGCCGTCCGGAAATTGAACCCACAACCTCCCCACAAAAACTCTAATGTAGGTATGAACCAACCATGAAAGTAAATAATAAATAAACCTTTCGTGTTACTAAAATGTATAAATATTTAAGGATTACTCGCAAACATTTAAATTATTTATTAATAATACCATCTTAATGCAAAAGATTAATGGACACTTGAAAATGGACCACCAGCCCACAAATCCATTTAAATGTGAAAGCTTCCATAAATTATCATAACTTGGCGGCAGTGAAATATTTAAACTTCTAATAAGAAATTCTGGTATCGCAGTCCCTACATTATTTATCCGTAATAAACGTCCCGGATAAAGAGCCAGGTAGTTAAAGATTAACATAACTGCTTTTTTTACTCGGCAGCAAAGAAAAAATGTACAGTTCCAATAAAAAGCTCAATTTCACGTAAAGCGGGGTATTATGTAGTTTTATTGGGGAGAAAAATGGCTAACAACAGAATTCGCAATACTCTGACAAGGCGATATCGAGCGGCAATAACACTACACGTATCACAAACGGGATCACATTAAAGTTTTATGGTCTTGTTAGCCGCGTGAACATTGAAGGCACCGACCGAAACCGACTATTCCTACACATGGAACAGTTACAGGCTTCTCCCGATGTAGGACGCAGTTAGCACTCTCGTCGAAAATTACATTTTCAATAAGACTGAAGCCTAAAAGTTCTCGTGACATGTTCAAACAATTGCTAAGAGTTTTGTTCGTAGCACGATTCTATAGGGATGCTCTTTCCACGCTGCGTCGCCGTTAAATGGTTATGACAATTCGAGCAAGACCGGACTTATCGGGGACTATAAACATCCAACACCATTGGGACAACAGGATATCAATTTATATTACACATTGGTATAAAGAATTACAGATAAGTCCTAAGTTTCTAGGTTAACTATCGGTCGGCTATTACATTTATTGCCGACACGTAACTTTATTTTTACTTCTCCTGTAATACCGCCAAAGTCGAATGATAAATCCAAATTGGATATTTTTTATACAATAGGGGAAGAGATTAGTTGCTTGGCCTTCAGATCTAGCACTCAACACAGCCAAAGCTGTTCTAAGGAATTTTTTATATTATAATTATTGAGCTCTCACCATATACTCGATATGATTACCTGCCCTCATAAATATTTTTTAATTTGAAATAATGTATGTGAAAAAACATATTTTTTGCCTGGAATCGAACTCAAATCCTGCAGCTTCAGAGCCAATCAGCTTAACACTCTGCGACAGAAGTCGTCATAACCTCTTCAGAATTTTTTTTCTTTGCGGATCCCGCTATCACGCCTAGTATTCAGACGTTATGTGGGTTTTCAGAATTACAAACGATCTTTACAAAATTATGACGCTTTTGCAATTTTCCACTTTCTTTACAGCCGGTCCTTCGGGCTTTTCAACAAAATGATTTAATGCTACAAAGGAAGTGCACAAAGCAGCCCTTCAATTATTACCAACGCAAAAATTAAACGCTCAACATACCCAGTAATTTTTTCGACAAACTTCTTAAACAAAACACAGCTTGAACCGGTTTTTATTGCTTCAAATTATTAAACTTTCATAATTGAAGGAAAAGAGGAGATGAAACATTTGGAGCAATTGTCGTCTTATTTCTTAAAGTGGAGAAATTATTTTGCGTTTAAGTGTTATAATACAAAAGGAAAATAAAGTTAACGAGTCTTAGGCGGAAGCATATTTTGTCAGGAGCTTACTGTTTTCGAGCAAAAGAAAAGTGAAAACTGTTGTACTTGCATAAATACATAAAGCTTTGTGTTCGTAGTCCGCTACAGTGGCCAGAGAAAATAGCCAAGTACGTCTCGGCCATTATAGCTTTACCATTATAGCGCGAGGGATCATTAGAGAAAATATAAAAATGGTTAAAATAATTTTGATGAAATTTGGAAAAAAAATATGTTTAACCAAGGCCTTCTTAAATATGTTCCCAAAGTGTGCCCTTTGAATTTGTTTATTTCTTT